>CANTUR010000653.1:0-60262 GCA_947683625.1 Mallotus nudiflorus
CCTAATTTTGGGATGCATTGATATACAAATGCAACAGAGGATCCAATGGTGACAATTCATTATAAATAGGTCTTTAGAATTTGAATTTTGAGTTTTAGGGCTAAATTAAAAGGTTTTAAAGGACTTAGTTATCAAATTTTTAGTTTCTTTTATAGGTCAATTTTAAAATAAATGAAAGTTAAAAAGGGACTGGAGTGTAGATTATATAATTCCGATCAGAATTCCATATTTTTGATTAAAAATGCACAATTCCGGTCGAAATTGCTCACCTCCAGTCAGACACTGCCACCCATTTTTTTCATTTTAAAAATTATTTCTTTAAATTCTCATTGGTCAAAAGTTAATTAAAAATTAATTTTAAAAAGAAAAATAGGAAATAAGTAAGAGTTTAAGTGATAATTTTATATTTATCACTGTATTTTTTTAAAGATAAATAAGGTATTTATCCTACGATTTTGAGATAATCACAGGGCAAATATCATTTCCTTTTAAAAACATACATTGGTTTTCATTTGAAAGAGAGGAAGTCGTAAGTACCCAATTTTAGGATAGTTGAGTGTGGATGCGATATAGGACTTCAATGATGAAAATTTATTACAAATAGGTCTGTGGTTATTGATTTATCAATCTAAAAGCTTAATTGTATTTTTAAGAACTTAATTGGAAAGTCTTCTTTAGGGACCTAATTGAAAAGTTTTGATTCTTTAAAAGATCATTCGGTAATTAAAAGCTAAAAAAAGGAAAGATTACCGATTGGAATTACATCATTCCGACCTGAATTATAGATTTTCAATCAAAAATCTATAATTCCAATTAAAAATCTATATTTTCGATCGGAAATCTATAATTTAGATCAGAATTATATATTTTTTATGGAAATCTGTAATTCCAATCGTCAAGGGTCATTCAATAATTAAAAGCTAAAAAAAAGGAAAGATTATCGATTGGAATTATGTAATTCCGGTCAGAATTACATATTTCCAATTAGAAATCTCTAATTCTGATCAATTCCAATCGAAATTATATATTTTCGATTGGAATTATATATTTCTAATCAAAATCTATAATGTCAATCAAAATTGTACAACGCCGATTTTCATCTGAATTTTTTTAATTTTTAAAATATTTTTCTTTGGTTTTTTATTGGATAAAAATTAATAATTTTTAAAAATAAAATAAAAAGATAATCCTGATAAATGATTTATCAGGTTGTTTTGAAAATAATTTTTAAAAATAAAATCTTAATCTCCTATAATTATAAAATCACAGGAGGTTAGCCACCTCCTGGTTTATAAAAAGGACATTTTTAACATAAGAAGGGGCTTTTTCTAAAAAAAAAAATCACAAAATGAAAAAAGACTAAAAAAATAACTTTTAAATGCAAAATCACAATTCTCCTAAAGGTTTCCTTTCACATTGTTTTCCTTTAAGGAAAAAAATTTCTAAAAAGAGCAATAGGCTTGAGAGATCAAAATCAAATTTGCAAACTCTATTTAACATGGTTAACAAAGCGTTCTGAGGAGCAAATCAATACTACATCACACCATACTCATCCCTTCTTTATTTTTATTTTCTTTATTTTAATTCATTTCTTTCTTTTGTTTTACCTAATTTGCTCTTGATTCTAACTTTATTTCCTTTTTGTTTTTTATGTCAATGTCTATGGTGGGAGCAATCTATAGGAATGATTGAATCAGTGTCAAACCTATCAAAATTTATGGAATGCCATGGATTAATCCTGTATCAATCACATGTAGATTTTAGATTTTTTATGTTTTTTTATTATTCTATTTTTTATTTATTTGGTTTATTGGGCTGTGTATTTAATTAATTTTAATTCTTTGTGCGTAGGACTTATAATCGCCCCAATAGTGGGAATAGTGAATATTTATTTTTTCTATATTAAAATTAATTAGTAAATTAGGTTTAATTTGGTAAAACGTTAATAAAATCAATGGTGGCTTTAGATTAATTTAGGTTGCATGTAATTAAAATTACGATTAGAAATCACTGAACGTATATTTTTGATTCATTATTTGCTTTATTTTATTATTTGGGTTTGTTTATATGTTTTTATTCATTTTGGGCCCCAAACCCACATTTAGGTTCTAACTCATTAATTAATAGGCTTTTAAATTTGGAATAGGTTTAATTAACTTTAAAATCAATTTAGGCCCATTAGAATTAACTTAGACTTAGATCCACTTTAATTTAATTAAAATTATCTTAGACTTCGCTCGACCCATTAAACCATTTTCTTTTTAAAATAAATTGATTTAAGGCCATTTCATCTAATTTAAAATTAATTAGAATCAAGTCCACTAATCAATCCAATTCAATCCAAATCAATTTTCCATAAAATTAATAGACTTAGCCCCGCCTTTTAGAGTTAAAACAAGTAAACTTAGGCTCATCAATTAACTTAAAATGTAGACTCACCTTTAGCTTTATTTCACTTATAAATAAAACATGTAGACTTAGCTCACTTAAATAAAAATCAATTTAGAGGACATTAATTTATGGACATTGCATTACATGGATGCATTTTTTATGTGCCATTTTATGACTAGTTGCTTTGGGTTGGATGTATGCTAAATTAGGGTTTAAATGAAATTGCATGTAAATAAGGAATAATTTAGTAATTAATAAAGTAATTCTAAATGAACACAAGACTGAAAGAAGTTAGTATTCCGTATTCAGAATCTCCTAGTTATGGTGCTAATACTCTTTTAGAGAATCGAGTTACCACCATCTTCGAATTGTCTTAATTATCACCTTAGGTGGTGACTCCTCATCTCAACACTATGTCTTTTTAATATAGTAGTATGTTCTCTACAACCTTGAGCTCAAACAGTGTCACAATTGCTAAAATCTTGGACGCGCACTAAACCCCGCTGTCTACAGAAGTCTTTATGAAAAAAAAAGAAAAAAAAGAGACTTTTGAGAGAAAACACATGGAAAACTTGAGAAAAAAATTCCTTTTACATTTTTTTAAATCAAAAGCACAAAAAGCCTTGAACCAAAAATAATAAATTCTGCTGATTCTATACCAAATGGTGATTAAATCCCACTCTGAGGAATAATAAAATGACATTTGCATCACATCCCTCTCTTTCTTCCTTTCTTTGTTTTATTTCTTAGTTTTAGTTTTATTTTTGTCTTATTTTCTTTATTTGTTTTTTAATCATTTTTTTGTTTTTCTTATTTTCTCTGTGTTTTGGTTATGATGACGAGCAATATGAAGAAGATATGATTGGGCAGATAAAACTTATTGAAGATCCATGGAATGCCATGGATTTAGATCTGTAGTTATTTCACATAGATTTTAGGTTTATTTAATTTTCATTATTCTATGTTTTTTGTGTTTTATTTGTTTTATTTATTGGGTTTGTATATAACTTTATTTATAGTTCATGTAGGTTGCAATAGCCCCAATAGTAGGAGAAATAGTGAAATCTTTATTTTCTACACTTTAAAATTAATTAGTAAATTAAGATTTATTTGGAAATTTTAATTAAAATAAATAGGGAAGTCAATTAAATTAGGTTGCATGTAATTTGAAAATGCCTTAGAGAGGGTGAAGGAGGCTAATGAAGGATTTTAGAAAAATTAAAATGAATTTATAAAATGAATAAGAATTGAAAGAGAATAAAGTATGAAGAACAATGAATACATAAATTTAAGGAGTTTGGATTCTTAACAATCATATATCTCCACTTAACTTATCCTCAAGTTAGGATTTTTTAATACCTACAATCTTATTCACAAGATTGAGATTATAAGAGTTTAAGGTTCACTCTCTAACCTTACACAAATAAGAGTTTTAAGGCTAATACTTCAACCAATTCCCAAGTGTTATAATGGCTAAACACTTAAACCAATTCCACTAGAAATATACCTCACTTCCCTTCTAATCTATCCTAAAAATTAGATGAAGATGAATTCCTATTTCTATCATAGAACCAACTCTCACAAGAGTTAATTAATACAAAAGAATATCGATATAAAAAAATAAAGCTTAATGAATGCTTAGAGAGTTTTTTTATAATCAAAGAGTAATGTAATGTGTGTTATTATTATCACAACTCTAAAGCACATATATATAGGTTAAGCTTCAAAACTATGGTTGTTGGAGCTAATGATTATGTCTCCAACATCTCTTTCCTTCAATAATTTCAAAAATATGTCCACTAAATTTTTATGAAGTTTGATGTCACCATAGAAGCAAGCCTTTAGTTATAGCCCTCCACTTTTGATCACCATGGCAGCCTTGCTTCAGTTGCAACCCTCTAACATCTCTTTCCTTCAATAATTTCAAAAATATTTCTATTGGATTTTTTGAAGTTTGATGTCACCATGGAACCAAGGCTTCAGTCGCATCCCTCTGTTGAGTGTCACTATGGCAGCCTTACTGCAATTGCAGCTCTCAATTAATTGAATTATGACTTGGCTTTCATTGAGAGTAATATTTTAGCTATGCTTATAATCACACTTAAATAAAGAACAATAAATGCTCAAAATTAAGTTTTTTAAGATCAAAATCAAGATTGGTTATTACTAAGGTCAACAATTTCCCCCTTTTTGATTTTAATAAACTTCTTTTGAGTTTGAGAAAATAATATAAAGTGTAAGTGTGTGATGTTTTGAATTTCATTAAAGTAAATAAATTATACTCCCCATGAATTTATGCATATTATAAAGACAATGAATCAATGGAGTGAGGATTAATTTAAAGAATAATGTAATTATAAGAATCTCCCCTACTTTGTTATGAGAAAAAAAAAATATATATATCTTTTGAAAAAGATACCAATTAAAATATTTAATATATTTCTTTATTACTCCCCTTTTTGGACATGATAAGAAATATAAACTATAAATTATTTCCCTTGACAAAAATAGAAAAAAAAATATACATGAGGGAAATAAAAACATGACCTAACATGACAAATGTGTTAAAAACATGATAACATGATCATTAATATTAATGTTAGGCAACATGGAAGGAAATAATTTGAAACATATGAAAAAAATAATTAGTAGCACTTAACACATCACAAATATAGTACATATTTCACATGATCATATAGAACTTAGTTCTAAGGAAACCAAAGATTAAGAAGTAAAAAAATGAAAATAAAGATAGACCAAATCTAAAAAAAAAGGTCCATCTAGCCAAATACCACACATATACACATATAAACAAAGTAAGCAAAACACGACTTGCTATGACATATATAAAAAAAAATATGACAAAACTAGCCACACTTACAATGTTACTATGCATGCATAAATAAAATTATATAAAATAAACTCAAGTATTCAAACTCATATATTTCTCCCCCTTTATTAACATGTAAAAAGAAATTTTAAAAAAATAAAAATTGCATTAATGAAAAGAAAGAGAAATATAAAAAGACATAAAACTAATAGCTCATGACTTATATCCAGAAAATAAACTGAACCTAAACTGACACAAAATAACCATAAAACAAACTTAACAACTCAAATCTTAGATACAAAAAAATATTAAAAATAAATCAACCAAAAACTTATGAAAAACACACAAAAACATATAAAAAATAACTAGTCTTGTTAAGGGAATAATTTTGCTAAATTAAAATAATTAATTAATTGAATTTAACTTAATAATTAATTATTAATTTCCAAAAAAAGGAAGGTTTTTTTTAAATGAATTGAGTGAACATATCATAATGCACATATTGATTATTAATTTATTGAAATAATTTCAACAAAAAATTTAAGATCAAAATCAAAATTAATAATCAAAGCAATCAATAAGCACAACATGATTTCACATGAAAATAGTCCAACCATTAATTAAGCATAAAATCAAAACAAACTAGAACCAGCAATAGAGGTTTGGTGAAGATAACTGCAAGTTGATTATATGTATCAACAAATTCAAGTGAGATATCACCATTGTGAACATGGTCACACAAGAAATGATGTCAAATGTCTATATGTTTGCTTTCTAAATGTTGAATGAGATTTTTGCTAAGGTTAATAGCACTTGTATTGTCACATTTGATTGGAATATGATCAAGTTTTATACCATAGTCCAACAATTGTTATTTTTGCCATAAGACTTATGAACAATAAAGACTTGCTATAATATATTCATCTTCAACAATGGACAAGGCAACCGAAACTTGTTTCTTGCTAAACTAAGAAACTAAACATTGTCTTAAAAATTGACAAGTTCCAAAAGTGATCCTTCTATCTAGTAAATTACTGTCAAAGACTACATCTAAATAACTAATCAAGTCAAAGGAAGAACTCTTAGGATACTAAAGTCCTATATGTAAACTTCTACTTAAATATTTGAAAATTCTTTTGATCACATTCAAATAAGACTCTTTAGGACTAGATTGAAATCTAGCAAGTAGCAAACATAATGTCAAATCTATTAGCAGTTAAATAAAGAAGAGATCTAATCATACCTCCAAATCCCTTTTCATCAACTAACTTTCCATTCTCATCCTTGTTGAGTTTGATAGTGGTACTCATAGGAGTTTTACTTGATTTAGCTCCAACCATGCTAAAATTCTTAAGAATATCTCTTGCATATTTAGTTTAATTGATGAATATCTCATCCTTACAGTGCTTAATTTGTAGTCCAAGGAAGAATTTGAGTTCACCCATCATGCTCATTTCAAATATTCCTTGTATTAACTTAGAGAATTCCTCATATAAGCAATGGTTAGTAGCATAAAAATAATATCATCAATATATATTTGCATAATAAGTAAGTCATACTTAGATTTCTTTATGAAAAGAGTTATGTTAACTTTTCCCTTAGAGAAACCTTTCTCTAATAAAAAGTTGCTCAATCTTTCATACCAAGCTCTTGGAGCTTTTTTCACTTTATACAAAGCCTTTGAAAATTTGAAAACATGATTTAGAGAACTAAAATTTTTAAAACGCAGAGGTTAATTGACATATACCTCCTCTTCAATAAATCCACTTAAAATAGCACTTTTGACATCCATTTGAAAAAGTTTAAAATTCATGAATAATATAAATGCAAGTAGCATTTTAATAGCTTCTAACCTTGCAATAGGGGTAAAGGTTTAATCATAATGAATTCCTTCTCCTTAATTATAACCTTTAGCTACCAACGTAGATTTATTCCTAGTTATGATAGGGTGTTCATTCATCTTATTTCTAAACACACATTTGGTGCCTATAATAGGATGATGTTTAAGTATAGGAATAAGGTCCAAACCTTGTTTCTCTTAAATTGATTTAACTCTTCTTGCATAGTAAGGACCTAAAATTCATCATCCAAAGCATCATCAACATTTTTTGGTTCAATTTGAGAAATGAAGGCTAACTTAGCAATCATTTTAATTTAAGATCTAGTAGTTACCCCTTTTATAGTGTCACCTTTGATGAGGTCTTGAGGATGTGCTTGCCTTTGGAAGTTCATCCTTCAAGATAGGTTGAGACATCTCCTCATTGTCCTCCTTGCTTGGACCTTTAAATTTCAAAGGCTTACTAGCATTTTCTTCTTAAGCATTCACATCTACATGGTCATCTATAAAATCATCAACACTAAAACATCCTTTATAGGATTTAGTGAGTTTGATTCATTAAATACAATGTGCATTGACTCTTCAACTACTGGTGTTCTTTTATTAAAGACTCTATATGTTTTACTAGGAGTATAATAGCCTAGGAAAATTCCTCCATTGGCTTTAGAATCAAATTTTCCAAGATTATCCTTGGTGTTTATATAAAGCACTTACATCCAAATAATCTAAGATATGAGATTATGGGTTTCTATTTTTCCAAAGCTCATAAGAAGTTTTTTTAAAAATTGGTCTTTTAAAAACTCTATTTGAAATGTAACAGGATGTGTTAATGGCTTCCGCCTAAGAGTATAGTGGTAAGTTATACTTATAAAGCATTGTTCTCACTATTTCCACTAAGGTTCTGTTTTTCCTTTTAACCACCCATTTTGTTGAGGAGTTCTAGGAGAAGAAAACATATGTGACATACCAATTTCATTATAAAAGGTTTTAAAGAATTTATTTTCAAATTCAGTTCCATAATCACTTCTAATAGATTAAATACAAAAACCTTTTTCTTTTTAAACTCTTTTTGAAAAATTTTTAAAACCTTTAAATGCATCATTCTTAAAAGCAAGGAAACACACCCAAGTGTATCTAGAGTAATCATTAACCAATACATTTGCATAGTGCATTTGATTGAGACTAGCAACTCTGGTTAGTCTAAATAAATCTATATGCATAAGTTTAAATGGCCAAGAGGTGGAAACTACATTTTATAGCTTAAATGAGGACTTGGATTGTTTTCCTTTTTGAAAAGTATCATAAGGTTTATGCTAAGTGAATTCAAGCTTAGGTAAACCAATCATAAGTTTGTGTTTACAAAGATCATTTAAAAGCTCAAAATTTACATGTCCTAACCTTTTATGTCATGTCATAGGAGATAGACATTAAGCATTTTATATTTTTGTTATCAATTTTATTCAAATCAATAACATAAACATTGTCTACTCTTTCACTACTAAAAATTCATAAACATTGTCTACTCTTTCACCACTAAAAATTACTTTATCTTCACAAATACTACTAATAAAGCGATTTCTAGAATAGAAAGTGACTTTATTTCCCATCACATAATTGACCTATACTTAATAAATTATGTTTAAGACCATCAATAAGCAACACATGGTATATAAATAAGAGTTAAGGATTATTGATTTCTCTAATGCCTACTATATTTCCTTTGGCGTTATCCCTGAATGTGACATGTCCCATCCTTTGTATTCAGCTTATTGAATTGTTCCTTGTCTCTCGTCATATGTCTTAAACACCCACTATCAAAATACCACTTGTTTTTCATTTTTGTGGATTTCAAGCACACTTATATAAAATAATTTAAGTGTTATTTTGAACCTAAACCTTTCTTCGTCTAGGTTGGTTAGTCTCAAGATAATCAAAAGGAAGCAAGTTCATGTGTAATCTTCTATAGAAGCACATATTATTGGTGTTTCCTTTGATCATGCAATATGAACATACAACATTTTCAAATTTATTTCTTTTAGGATGATACAAATTCCTAGAAAATAAGACATGCCTTTAGTGTTGTGGTTGTCTATAATTCCTAAAATTTCTTTGTGCCATATATGAAGAGTGTGACATACATTGACAATGGAAATGTGCATTTTGATAGGTTTGTGTAACATGCTTAGGAGTGTTGTGTCTAGTATACATATAAGTATGTTTAGGTTGTATTCTTCTAACTTGTGACTTACCTCTTTGTGTCGTGTAAGGTTGAGTCTTACAAGACAAGACTTCCTTTTATTACTTAATAAATAAGACTTATTGGCTTTGAAAGCTTGAGTCTCAATAGTTTTAGTGGTAGAGGGAATAGAATTACATAAAGCTTTAACAAATTTAATGTGAGTTGATGATAAGGAAGAAGGCATTCCATTTTCATATCCAATTCCATGAGTATTTCCATAGAGTTTTTGTGAGTCAAATAGACTATCTAAACTCTAATTTCCTTTTTTGAATTTGAAAATGAAATTTTTTAACTCTAATACGTCGTTGGAAAGCTTATGGTTTTCATCACTTACTTTCTTAGGTCACTCTTCAAAGGAATTAGAAATTTTTAAATCACTAGCAAGTTTGTCATTTAATTTAACAAGATTAGAAAATTCTTTTTAAAATTTTCAAATTCCTTAGTTAAGCTAGTTAAATTATACTTATAATTCTTCTTTTTAAAAAGTAGGCTTTTGCATTTAAGTAAACGTTTGCTCATAATAGAGCTCTCATCATCATTATAATATTCACAATAATCATCATAATAAGAGTTAAAAATAAATGATAACTCACTTTCATCTTTAAGAGCCATGAAGCAAAGGTTGGCCACTTCTTATTGCTGCTCTTCCATTTTTTATTTAGAGGAGTCATCTCATATAGTTTTGAAGGCCTTTTTCCTATTCCTTGCTTCCTTATTCTTGAATTTTAGTTTGGGGCACTCACTTCAAATGTTGTATGGTTTCTTACATTCATAGCAAATCACTTTTTTAGCTTTCTTCTTACATTCTCTTTCGAACTTCTTATTAAAGTCCTGTATTCTTAAAGAATTTTTCTTTTTTAGGAACTTTTTAAAATTTCTAGTGAGCATGGCAATATCACCATCTTCATTACTAGAATCTTTAATGCTTTCCTTTTTACTATATTTTTTAAGAGCTTTTAGTGTTATGCTCTTTTTCTTCTCTTCCTTCTCTTATTATTCTTCACCTCTTTGCTTAATTGTAAGCTTATGTATTATGAGCTTTCCAATAAGCACATTGGTTGGAAGGGTAGAAAGGTATTAAGCTTCCTCAATTGAGATGACCCAAGATTCCCAATCCATCTTTGGTAGGATTCTTAGAATTTTATTATTCACCTCTTCCTTAGAGAAATGCTTTCCAAGTTTCTTAAGGGTTATGAGAAGAGTGTTGAGTCAATTAGTTGTCCCTATGATTGACTCAAAAGGCTTCATCTTAAAGAGTTCATATTCAAACATGTGAAGTTAAACCTTCTTGCTTTTAACTTGTATATTGCCTTCATAGTGGCTTCCCAAGGTCTCCCACATTTCCTTGGCCAAAATGCAATGTTAAAGGTTGCTATCTCCTTCTCTTATCATAGAAGAGAGTAGAGTGATCATAGCCTTTTTATTCTTATAGTTTTCTTCCTTTTTTTTTGTTACTCTATTCACTTATTGATATAATTGTTTGCACACCATCAACGGTAGCTTTAAGTGGTTGCCAACCTTTAAGAACAACTTTCTAAGATCTAAAGGAATCACAATCTAGATAAAGCTCCATTTTGAATTGTCAATAAGTATAGTCACTACCATCAAAGAATGGTATAAGTGAAGAAACATTTTGAAGTTCACTCCTCATGATCTTGTATTCGAGGAATTAAGTTCCTAGAATTCAAGCTCTAATACTAATTGAAAGTGCCTTAGAGGGAATACTAATTCATTAGCTCTAATACTACTGAAGGATTTAAGAAAAACTAAAACAAATTTAAGAAATGAATAAGAATTAAAAGAGAATAGAATAGGAAGAATAATGAACACAAAAATTTAAGGAGTTTGGATTCTTAACAATCCTACGTCTCCACTTAACTTATCCCCAAGTTAGGATTTTTTAATACCCATAATCTTATTCACAAGATTGAGATTATAAAAGTTTGAAGCTCACTCTTCAACCTTACACAAATAAGAGTTTTAAGGATAACTCTTCAACCGATTTCCAAGTGTTTTAATGGATAAACACTTAAACCAATTCCACTAGAAATATACCTCACTTCCCTTCTAATCTATACTAAGAATTAGATAAAGATGAAGTCTTATTTCTATCACACAACTAACTCTCATAAGAGTTAATCAATATAAAGAATATTGATATAAAAAAAATGAAGCTTAATGAATGCATAGAGAGTTTTTTTTTAATCAAAGAGTAATGTAATGTGTGTTATTGTTATTACAACTTTAAAGCACATATATATAGTTTAAGCTTCAAAAGTGTAATATCCCATGTTTTTAAAATATTTTAAACTGCATCGGGATATGCAGTGTTAATAATTTTTGTATATATATTTATGACATTTCATGAGTTGTTATTTAATTAAAATTGATTTTTAATTGTTTTATATTATTTTAAGTACTTTACGTAAAATTTTCCCGAGACTTGCATTTTCGAAAAAATTGACACGTAAACTATTTAATATTAATTATTTTAAACAATTTCACGATTTTGCATGAACTCATATATATATATTTTTCAAGTGCTAAAATAAAGTATATATATATACATATTTGAATTAAATTAGGGTTTAATTAATTATCCTAATATTTTTATTATTTATTATTAGTTTTAATATTGTTTAATTATTTTTTTTAGTGTATAAATTATTAAAAATATTAAATTATGTGTGTGGTGAATATTTATTCTCCATATGATATTATATATTAAAATAATATAAAGTATATATATATATACATACATATACATATAATATTTAACAAAAAAAAATAAAGTTTGATTTATTTACGGTTGTGCCATCGTCTTCTTCCTCCTCCTCCCCGATTGATTTCAGCCCTCACCACTGCTTGCCATCTCGTTTTCAGGCCATCAGTGTGCCACCTCCTTCCTCAGCCTTCCCCGCCACCTGTTGCAGCTGTTTCCGGTGTCGGGAAGCTCATTTTGGCCTAAAAAGCCGAAACTCTTCTTAACGTTGATCAAGCTGATTCCGGCCACCATTTTTGACACCACCAGTCTCTATCTTCTCCTTAAGCTCCGGTGAGTGTGATTCCAAGTTTTGTTTCACTTAAAATGGTCTAGATTTACCTAGGTTTCGATTTTTGCAATTTCGGCCTATTAGGGTTCTTGATTTTTTTGAACTTCAATTTGATTGATTCATGAAAAATTACTTCACAAATGTTGTTCCTATTAGCTTAATCTACATGTGTGAATTTTTTTAGAATTTTTGGAAATTATTTTGATTTTTGGGTACTTTTGAATATTTTATTATTATTTTCTAATTTTCGAAAATTAATTAATTAAATTATGAAATTGTGTTTTATGATAAATATAGGTGTTGAAATGAATTATAGAAATTTATTTGGAATTTTTATCAATTTCTATGTATTTATTTTGAATTTATTTAGTTTATGTAATTTTGAGAAAATAGGGTTAATTGTGTTTTTAATTGAAATTAATTAGTTAATTGAGTTTATTTATTGATATTATTGATAAATATGTTGATAAAATTAATTTTGAATAATTATATTATTTTTGGTGAATTTTTGGATTAATTTTATCATATTTATATATAGGGGTATTTTGGTAATTTTACACTAAATTGGCTAAAAATGTAATTAAATTGGTTTTAATAGTTATTTAAGGTATTAAAATTATTTCTACAAGTTATTTAGTATTTTTAACCAATTAAAACTATTTTTTGTAAATTATTTTCAATTATATATATAATATACGATTTTTCTAATAAATGAGTTTTTATCGGTTTTTACTGTGTTTTAGGGTTAATTATGTAATTTCTACTTATTAAATGTATTTCTATGATATAAGGGTATTTTTGGTATTTCTATATTGTTCTGTGAATTATGGACCTCGATCGGTAAACTGTAGTTTGGAGTCCGACCAAGGGATTGTGATTATGTTTTGTGTTTATTTTTCAAAGTGTGTTTCTTTGCAAGGTTGGCTCTACTCTTTGAGTAGAGAGATATCTGTTTTATAGGGGAGGTTCTGCCGAATTTTCGGAAGAATTCTAGTAAAACATGATGTCCGGTCGAATTCTGATTTTTAATTATGTGTCTAATATTCTAGATCGAGTTTCTAGGATTTTTTGTTAGGTTTATTCTGATGTCTATTATTTTTGTATGTTTACTTGCGCCGAGACCGAGGCCTAATGGACCAGGCCTGTCGGACCCATCTCGAGGAGCGCACTAAGTGTGAGTTACTATTCTATATATATATGCTTTAGGGTGCATGATTTAGAAATGTATGTTATTTTGATTAATTATGCATAATAATTCAACTAGTATTTAAGTTTATTTTAGTTTATTTTTGGTTTATTTTTGGTATATTTTAAATTATATGCATGTTTTATTAAACATTTATATTTAAAATGTTTTTAAATATATATTTAGTTTATTTTACAATTATATTGGATTTATTTGACGTATATATACTCGAAATATACCTGGTTTACTTTTGGTATATTTCTAGTATATATATATATATATATATATATATATATATATATATATATATATATATATATATATATATATATATATATATATATATATATATATATATATATATATATATAGTTTATGTTGTTATTTTATTCAATTCATGCTTCATTTACTTTTATGAATGTATGCTTTATATTTTAATAAAGGATATCAATAGAACGTGCTACTTAGTGGGCAGCACTAGGACCGAGTACGTACCGGTACGCCGATAGTATTTAGGCTATATTACTAACTTGTTTGAGGATATCGATTGCATTTGATTAATTGATGTGTGAGAAATGATTTGGGAGTGTGATTGTTAGAGCTCGGTTGACCAAGTGTCTCGGGGCCAATCACACTAACAGTCAAACTGCTGGAGCTCGGTTGACTTAGTGTCTCGGGGCCAGTCCACTGTCCAAATGGATCAAGTAATATATTTGGAATAAGTGAGCCTGTATGGCTAGAGTGTAGTCTAACACTATTTTGAGGTTGCGATTTTCTAGGGTTCTATTTGATCCTTCATAAACGATGATTTTCAATAAATATATAAAATGATTTTATTGCATTTGTGTGTATTTGCTTGTATATATACATATTAGATATATATACTGTTGACTGTATGCATTGTCATTTAGTATGCATGTATATATATTATAGTAATTCACTCAGTGAGGTTTGACTCCCCTCCGTTGATTATTTTTCAGGAGAGTCATCATCTTCAGACCTCAGTAGCAGGCTTGTACACCGGATTTCTTCCGCCCCGGCTTCTTTATGTAAACTGCTCACTTGAGTTTTATTTTATGATCTAGACACTGCAGTAGTTATGGTCAATTGTGAGATTGTTGTATTTATATGAGATATGTACTTTAAATATTTGAACTAAAACTTGTATTAAAGGATTTATTTATATATGAGATGAGAATTTGATTTAAATCCCGTGGTGGATTATTATTTTGATATTTATGATTTTATTCCACTGCATAATATTTTACTTAATTGTGTTGTTATTTTTATTATTGCATGTTTTATTTTATTTTTAGGCTTGTTACGGGTTTCGGATTCAAAAGAATTCCCGTTCCCTAGCACCAGTCATGGCCCCTGTTTTGGGTTGTGATAAAGTTGGTATCAAAGCGAAGTTCTGTGTTAGGGCTTAGTTGTGTGAGTTGTGGCCCTACTTTTAAAGTTGTGTTTTTTGTTAAACTGTTGCAGTGAATTAGGTTCGAGTATGTCTTGATAAGTATTCCTTGCTTTAGTTTTCTGCATATTCCTCTATTGTCTATTTTGTCTGAATCGTTCTATTGTGTTTTCAGAATGAGGAGGCGAGCGCGTGTCGCTCCACCAGTCGTTGAGGCCGAGGATGATGAGTCTTTTTAGGATGAGGTTTTACCTCCTGAGTAGCCAGTTAGACGTAGAGGTCATGGCAGAGGTAGACCTCGAGGAGCGGCAGGTCGCTGTAGGCAGAGAGAGATATAGGACGAGGAGCCTATTGAGCCTGAGTTTGAGGATGTTCCTGTACCTCCAGTCGTTTCGCCTGTTCAGCCTGCCTATCAGTAGGGTATGTCTGACCCTGAGGTAGCCCTATTCTATGCCAGAGTTGGCAGGATTACGCTTCATGGGACTTCCAATCCGTAAGATTTTCTGCACACGATTGAGACTAGGACTCGGACTGCTCACACCGAGTACCAGCAGATTATGATCATCGAGTTGTCTATCAAGGGACCAACCCTAGATTGGTTTATTCAGATGATCCAACCTTATATGATGACGATGACCTGGGCTCAGTTTCGAGAGCAATTTATGAGGAGATTCTGTCCAAAGCCTCTCCGTATGAGCTATCGTCTTCGACTGACCAACATTTCTTATGGTGATCGATTTGTAGAGGAGTACACCCGAGAGTTTATCCGGCTGGGTAGATATACAGAGGATCTTATGCGAGACCAGTATTTCACAGTCACTACATATGTCACCGGATTGGGTTCAGCATTTGCTGGTATGCCTACAGCAGGCCTTACTCTGGAGTCTGTGATAGAGATGGCCAAGGAGAATGAGCTGAGGCTAGTTAGGTAGGGAGCGATGCCTGATTATTACCAGTTGGGAGTTCAGTCAAGTGGATTGTAGACTACTTCGTATTCGAGTTTTCATGTTGGTTCGAATAGTCAGCAGCGAGGTTTGACTCAGTAGAGTCAACGGCAGTAGCAGCGAGTGCATCGGAGCAGTAGACATGGCCGTGGAGGTCAGTGTAGGTCGTTCAGATTCGGGTTAGGTGCTTCAAGCAGTAGCAGTGGTCATAGTTCTGGATCAGCTGCCAGTGTATGCTAGACCTGTGGTAGAGTCCATCAGGGACCGTGTTATCTAACACCACTGACATGCTTCAGATGCGGGCAGACAGGACATTTTGCCAAATCATGTCCTTACTCCGGGTACCAGCAGCCATATATTTCATGATTTCCATAGCAGTTGATTGCTAGTGCTGCACTTGTTCCTTTTCAGTTACCCCCAGCCCAGCATCAGAGTTCCACTCAGCTTGTCCCACAGCAGAGTCGAGGTAAAGGTACTAGAGGAGGTGCCAGAGGTGTTGGCCAGGCTTCTACCAGTCAACAGGGAGGTCGAGGATAGGCCAGAGTCTTCCACCTTACTCAATAGGATGCTCAGGCATCTAATGCAGTCGTGGCAGGTATTGTTTTTGTTTATTACCTGGATGCATGGGTTTTGTTTGATCCGGATGCCACACATTCATTTATTTCTCCCATTTTTGCTTCCAAGACTTGTTGGCAAGCTTCGAGGATGGCTTTTCCTTTGTCCGTTGCCACTCCTATGAGCGATTCCTTGGACACCGATATTATTCTTTCTTGTTGTCCAGTTCTCATGGGAAATAGAGAAGTATTTGCTGATTTGATTCTGTTGGATGTGATGGAGTTTGATGTTATTTTGGGTCTGGATTGGTTATCTCAGCACTATACCATGGTCGATTGTAGGAATAAAGAGGTGACTTTCAGAATTCCTAATGAAGAAGATTTTAAGTTTGTGGGTGATAGGAGTTTAGCACCTCAGAATCTTATTTCTGCTATTACAGCTAGGAAGTTGTTAAGGAAAGGATGTCAGGGATATTTGGCATTAGTCAAGGATACTTCAGTGGAGAAGTTGTCACTCACAGATGTTCCTATTGCCTGTGAGTTTCCTGATGTTTTTCCCGAGGAGTTGCCAGGTTTACCACCTCACAGAGAGTTTGAGTTTTGTATAGATGTGGTTCCAAGTACTACTCCTATATTTATGCCAACCTACAGAATGGCTCCTGCAGAGTTAAAAGAGTTAAAGGAGCAGTTGCAAGAGTTATTGGATAAGGGTTTTATCAGACCCAGTGTTTCTCCTTGGGAAGCACCAGTCTTGTTTGTGAAGAAGAAGGATGGTACCCTGAGACTGTGCATTGACTACAGAGAGCTGAATAAGGTGACAGTAAAGAACAAGTATCCTCTCCCGAGGATAGATGACTTGTTTGATCAGCTACAGGGTGCACAGTTCTTTTCTAAGATTGATATGAGGTCAGGTTATCATCAGTTGCGGATTAGTGAAGCTGATATTCCTAAAACAGCATTCCGCACTTGATATGGCCATTATGAGTTTCTGGTGATGTCTTTTGGTTTGACTAATGCACCAGCAGCTTTTATGGACTTGATGAACAGGGTATTCAGACCATATGTGGATCAGTTTGTGGTAGTCTTCATCGATGATATACTGGTTTATTCTAGGAGTATGGAGGAGCATGTATATCACTTAAGGACTGTACTGCAGACACTGAGAGATCATCAGCTTTATGCTAAATTCTCGAAGTGTGATTTCTGGATGGAGAGTGTTTCTTTTCTTGGACATGTGGTGTCTAAAGAAGGTATCCAGGTTGATCCACAGAAGATTGAGGCAGTGTATGAGTGGCCTAGACCAACTTCTGTTATTGAGATTTGAAGTTTTCTGGGTTTAGCCGGGTATTATAGGCGGTTTGTGCAAGATTTTTCTAGAATTGCAGCCCCTATGACTCGCTTGACTCAGAAGAATGTTAGATTCTAGTGGTCAGAAGCTTGTGAGAATAGCTTCCAGTTGTTGAAGGAGAAATTGACTACAGCCCCAGTGTTAGCTTTGCCTAATAATGTGGATAAGTTCATAGTTTATTGTAATGCCTATACAATTGGCCTTGGTTGTGTGTTGAAGCAAAATGGAAGGGTGATAGCCTATGCTTCGAGGCAGTTGAAGAAGCATGAGCAGAACTATCCTACACATGACCTTGAAATGGCTGCAGTGATCTTTGCTCTGAAGATTTGGAGACATTATCTGTATGGGGTGACTTGTGAGATATTTACTGATCACAAGAGCCTTAAGTACATTTTCCAGCAGCGAGATCTGAATCTGAGGCAGAGGAGATGGTTGGAATTATTAAAGGATTATGACTGTGAGATTTTATATCATCCAGGTAAAACTAATGTAGTAGCAGATGCCTTGAGTAGAAAGTCCTTAGGCAGTCTTGCTCATATCAGTGTTGAGAGGAGACCGTTGATCCAGGAGTTGCATCTTTTGGTGGATCAAGGTCTGATGATTAAGATCAGTAGGTCAGGTGGACTGCTAGCTCAATTTAAGGTGCAATCTGTACTAAGGGATAGGATTAAAACAGCTCAGAGTCGAGATCCTATTCTAGAAGAGCTTGCAGAGAATGTCAGAGCAGGGAAGTTCACTGATTTCACACTTGATGATGATGGTGTGTTGTGGATCAATGGTAGATTGTATGTTCCTGATGTGGATGATTTGAGAGAAGAGATCCTAGAGGGAGCATATTCTACAGCCTATAGCGTACATCCGGGTGTCACTAAGATGTACCACAGTATCAGGGACTTATACTGGTGGGACAGACTAAAGAAGGATGTCGCTGATTATATTGCTAAGTGCCTAACGTGTCAATAAGTGAAAGCTAAACATCAGAAGCCTTCTGGGAAGCTTCAGCCTCTTCCTATTCCCGAGTGGAAGTGGGAAAGGATAGCTATGGATTTTGTGGTTGGTTTACCTCGTTCTAAGTATGGATACGATTCCATCTGGGTGATTGTAGACAGGTTGATGAAGTCTGCACATTTCTTACCTGTGAAAGCCACTTATTTTGTAGCTAGATTGGCGAAGCTGTACGTGAAGCATATCGTATGCCTTCATGGAGTACCTGTGTCCATTGTGTCAGATAGAGGTTCAGTGTTTACCTCTCATTTTTGGCAGAAGTTGTAGGAAGCGATGGGTACTAGGTTGGACTTCAGTACTGCTTTTCATCCTCAGAAAGATGGTCAGTCTATGAGGATGATCCAGACACTGGAAGATATGTTGAGGATGTGTGTCTTGGATTTGGGAGGTAGTTGGGATGATCATTTGCCTCTTGTAGAGTTTGCATATAATAACAGCTACCATAGCAGTATTGGTATGGCACCATATAAGGCATTGTATGGAAGGAAGTGTAGATCCCCTTTGAGTTAGGATGAGATTGGTGAGAGAGCGTTGACTGGACCTGAGATGGTTCAGGATGCTGCAGAGAAAGTCGTCGTGATTAAGCGCAGATTAGAGACCACAATTAGCAGACAGAAGAGCTATGCGGATCCTAGGCGCAGAGATGTAGAGTTTCAGGTTGGAGATTTTTTTTTCTAAAGGTATCTCCGATGAAGGGTGTGATGAGATTTGGCAATAAGGGTAAGTTAGCACCGAGATATATCAGACCGTTTGAGATTCTGGAAAGAGTGGGCACTGTTGCATATCAGTTGGCTTTGCCTCCGAATATGTCACAAGTGCATCCAGTGTTTCATATCTCAATGCTGAGGAAGTATATCTCAGACCCTTCACACTTGTTGCAGCCCGATAGTGTAGAAGTGAGTGAAGATCTGACATTTGTGGAAGAACCTATGACGATCGTTGACTACTAAGTTCGACAGTTACGGTTGAAGCAGATTCCGATGGTCAAGGTTCTGTGGCGTAGCAACAAAGTTGAGGAGCATACGTGGGAGACTGAAGCTGAGATGCGAGCTTCTTACTCGTATCTCTTCCCTTCTTAATCTTGTGATCATTTTCTTTCTGGAATTCGAGGACGAATTCTTGTAAGGGGGGAAGACTGTAATATCCCGTGTTTTTAAAATATTTTAAACTGCATCGGGATATGCAGTGTTAATAATTTTTGTATATATATTTATGATATTTCATGAGTTGTTATTTAATTAAAATTGATTTTTAATTGTTTTATATTATTTTAAGTACTTTACGTAAAATTTTCCCAGGACTTGCATTTTCGAGAAAATTGACACGTAAACTATTTAATATTAATTATTTTAAACAATTTCACGATTTTGCATGAACTCATATATATATTTTTTTCAAGTGCTAAAATAAAGTATATATATATATATATATATATATATATATATATATATATATATATATATATATATATATACATATTTGAATTAAATTAGGGTTTAATTAATTACCCTAATATTTTTATTATTTATTATTAGTTCTAATATTATTTAATTATTTTTTTAGTGTATAAATTATTAAAAATATTAAATTATGTGTGTGGTGAATATTTATTCTCCATATGATATTATATATTAAAATAATATAAAGTATATATATATACATACATATACATATAATATTTAACAAAAAAATAAAGTTTGATTTATTTATGGTTGTGCCATCGTCTTCTTCCTCCTCCTCCTCGATTGATTTCAGCCCTCACCATCGCCTGCCATCTCGTTTTTAGGCCATTGGTGTGCCATCCGGCATTCCACCTCCTTCCTCAGCCTTCCCCGCCACCTGTTGCAGCTGTTTCTGGTGTCGGGAAGCTCGTTTTGGCCGAAAAAGCCGAAACTCTTCTCAACATCGATCAAGCTGATTCCGGCCACCATTTTTGACACCGCCGGTCTCTATCTTCTCCTTGAGCTCTGGTGAGTGTGATTCCAAGCTTTGTTTCACTTAAAATGGTCTAGATTTGCCTAGGTTTCGATTTTTGCAATTTCGGCCTATTAGGGTTCTTAATTTTTTTGAACTTCAATTTGATTGATTCATGAAAAATTCCTTAACAAATGTTGTTCCTCTTAGCTTAATCTACATGTGTGAATTTTTGTAGAATTTTTGGAAATTATTTTGATTTTTGGGTATTTTTGAATATTTTATTATTATTTTCTAATTTTCGAAAATTAATTAATTAAATTATGAATTATGATAAATATAGGTGTTGAAATGAATTATAGAAATTTATTTGGAATTTTTATCAATTTCTATGTATTTATTTTGAATTTATTTAGTTTATGTAATTTTGAGAAAATAGGGTTAATTGTGTTTTTAATTTAAATTAATTAGTTAATTGAGTTTATTTATTGATATTATTGATAAATATGTTGAGAAAATTAATTTTGAATAATTATATTATTTTTGGTGAATTTTTGGATTAATTTTAGCATATTTATATATATAGGGGTATTTTGGTAATTTTACACTAAATTGGCTAAAAATGTAATTAAATTGGTTTTAATAGTTATTTAAGGTATAAAAATGATTTCTACAAATTATTTAGTATTTTTAACTAATTAAAACTATTTTTCATAAATTATTTTCAATTATATATATAATATACGATTTTTCTAATAAAATGAGTTTTTATCGGTTTTTACTGTGTTTTAGGGTTAATTATGTAATTTATACTTATTAAATGTATTTCTATGATATAAAAGCATTTTTGGTATTTCTATATTGTTCTGTGAATTGTGGACCTCGGTCGGTAAATTGTAGTTTGGAGTCCGACCAAGGGATTGTGATTGTGTTTTGTGTTTATTTTTTGAAGTGTGTTTCTTTGCA
The DNA here is from genome assembly GCA_947683625.1 of Mallotus nudiflorus. Taxonomy (NCBI): domain Eukaryota; kingdom Viridiplantae; phylum Streptophyta; class Magnoliopsida; order Malpighiales; family Euphorbiaceae; genus Mallotus; species Mallotus nudiflorus. The sequence continues at coordinate 21,679 of CANTUR010000653.1, forward strand.
GGGTTGGCTCTACTCTTTAAGTAGAGAGATATCCATTTTACAGGGGAGGTTCTGCCAAATTTTTGGTAGAATTCTTATAAAACATGATGTTCGATCGAATTCTGATTTTTAATTCTGTATCTAATATTCTAGGTCAAGTTTCTGGGATTTTCTATTAGGTTTATTCTGATGTCTATTATTTTTGTATGTTTACTTGCACCGAGACCGAGGCCTAGTGGACCAGGCCTGTCGGACCCATCTCGAGGAGCGCACTAAGTGTGAGTTACTATTCTATATATATATGCTTTAGGGTGCATGATTTAGAAATGTATGTTATTTTGATTAATTATGCATAATAATTCAACTAGTATTTAAGTTTATTTTTGGTATATTTTAAATTATATGCATGTTTTATTAAACATTTATATTTAAAATGTTTTTAAATATATATTTAGTTTATTTTACAATTATATTGGATTTATTTGACGTATATATACTCGAAATATACTTGGTTTACTTTTGGTATATTTTTAGTATATATATATATATATATATATATATATAGTTTATGTTGTTATTTTATTCAATTCATGCATCATTTACTTTTATGAATGTATGCTTTATATTTTAATGAAGGATATCAATAGAACGTGCTACCTAGTGGGCAGCACTAGGACCGAGTACGTACCAGTACACCGATAGTATTTAGGCTATATTACTAACATGTTTGAGGATATCGATTGGATTTGATTAATTGATGTGTGAGAAATGATTTGGGAGTGTGATTGCTGGAGCTTGGTTGACCAAGTGTCTCGGGGCCAATCACACTGACAGTCAGACTACTGGAGCTCGATTGACTTAGTATCTCGGGGCCAGTCCACTGTCCAAATGGATCAAGTGAATATATTTGGAATAAGTGAGCCTGTATGGCTAGAGTGTTGTGTAACAATGTTTTGAGGTTGCGATTTTCTAGGGTTCTATTTGATCCTTCATAAACAATGATTTTCAATAAATATATAAAATGATTTTATTGCATCTGTGTGTATTTGCTTGTATATATACAAATTAGATATATATACTGTTGACTGTATGCATTGTCATTTAGTATGCATGTATATATATTATAGTAATTCACTCAGTGAGGTCTGACTCCCCTCCGTTGACTATTTTTCAGGAGAGTCATCGTCTTTAGACCTCAGTAGCAGGCTTGTACGCCAGATTTCTTCCGCCCCAGCTTCTTTATGTAAACTGCTCACTTGAGTTTTATTTTATGATCTAGACACTGCAGTAGTTATGGTCAATTGTGAGATTGTTGTATTTATATGAGATATGTACTTTAAATATTTAAACTAAAACTTATATTAAAGGATTTATTTATATATAAGATGAGAATTTGATTTAAATCCCGTGGTGGATTATTATTTTAATATTTATGATTTTATTCCGCTGCATAATATTTTACTTAATTGTGTTATTATTTTTATTATTGCATGTTTTATTTTATTTTTAGGCTTGCTACGGGTTCCGAATTCAAAAGAATTCCCATTCCCTAGCGCCGGTCATGACCCCTGTTTTGGGTCATGACAAAAAGTATGGCTATTGGAGCCAATAAGTATGTCTCTAATGTCTCTTTCCTTTAATAATTTTAAAAATATATCCGTTGAATTTTTATGAAGTTTGATGTTACCATGAAAGTAAGGCTTCAGTCGCAGCCTTCTACTTTCTGTCACCATGGCAACCTTACTTCAGTCACAGCCCTCCAATGTCTCTTTCCTTCGATAATTTAAAAAATATGTCCATTGGATTTTTGAATTTTGATGTCACTATGGAAGCAAGACTTCAGTTGCAGCCCTCTATCGAGTGTCACCATGGCAGCCTTGCTTTAGTCGCAGCCTTTTGCTGAGCTAAATTATAAGCTTTCTGTCACCATGGTAGCCTTGCTTCAGTCATAGCCCTCTGCTGAGCTGAATTATGACTTGGCTTTCATTGAGAGTAATATTGTACCTATGTTTATAATCACACTTAAACAAAGAACATTAAATGCTCAAAATTAAATTTGTTAATATCAAAATTGAGATTGATTATTGCTAAGCTCAAGATAATTGAAATAAAGTTTAGAAATCATTGTTTGTATGTTTTTTTGTTTTTTTTTTTTGGGCTTTTTCTTTTTACTTCATTTTGGGCCCCAAGCCCTCGTGTAGGTTTTAACTCATAATTTAAGTCCATTTAAATTTGATTTAGGTTTAATTAATTATTAAAAAGCAATTTAGGCCCATATAGGTTAAATTAGACATAGGCTCACTTTAGCTTAATTAAAATTAATTTAGACATAGCTCAGTCCATTAGTTAAGCCCATTTAAAATAAATAGACTTAGGATCATTTCATTTAATTTAAAATAAAATAGATATAAGCCCATTAATCCATCCAATTCAATCCAAATCAATTATCCATAAAATCAATAGACTTAAGCCACTTTTTAGAATTAAAACAAATAGACCTAGGCTCATTAAATAATTAAAATGTAGGTCGATTTTTAATTTTCCATTTCACTTTAATATATGTAGCTTTAGCTAATTTTAATTAAAAACTAAGTAGATTGAACTAATTAAGGGATGTTGCTATCTATAGGAATGCATTGCTTGTGTGCTCTTTCATGACTAGTTTCCTTGGAGTTAGATGTATACTAAATTAGGATTTAAATGAAATTGCATGTAAATAGGGAATAATTTAGTAATTAATAAAGTAATTCTAATTGAACACAAGACTAAGAGAAGTTAATATTCCGTATCCAGAATCTCCTAGTTGTAGTGCTAACTTTCTTTTAGAGAATTAAGTTACCACCACTTTTGAATTGTCCTGGTTATTGCCCTAGGTGGCAACTCTTTATCTCTATATCATGTCTTTATGATATGGTTAGTATGTTCCATAGAGCCCTAAGCTCAAATAGTGTCGCGGTTGCTAAAATCTTGAACGCACACTAAACTTCACTGTCTAAAAATATTTTAATGGAATGGCGATCGCTTTAGCCTTCTAGGGAGCCGCCTTATCGAACGGCTGAACTGAGGGCTTTTGAGTGGGCTTTGCGAGCCTCAAGGATTATTCTTAGCCATCTTCCAATAGAATCAGCGGGCTTCAGTCCATCTGAAAGGAGTTCTTAGGCTTTAGTTCATTTTCAAAAGGGTTTTAAGCTTTGATCTTGCATTCAGTATTTATCACTTTCATTATTGAGTTTTTGTTGCAGGCCGATTAAACCAAATGTCCACACTCTGTATATTAACAATATATACTCTTAGTAAAAAAAAATCATCAGATAAAATGATTCAAATACTTTTTGAATTCTCACTTAAGTATTTATTAATTTTTAATTATTAAAATAATTTGAATTAAAATATATATATATTATTTATTGTCCGCTTAAAGAGTGGGGGACTAATTTTAAATTAATTTTGAGTTATTCGCAAATGAACGTATTCTATTAGCGCTCAGATTCTACGTAAACATTGACTTTGACCTCTCTCAAACTACAAGTCTACAAGGAAGCACAAAAGCTTCAGATTTTGAGTCACAACTCATACATAGGACCTTTCCCAACTTTTGCCAGTAGAAGCAGAAAATATGCTTGCCTCCACTCTCCTGTTTTATCTTCTCAATATCCTCCTTATCATCACCGCTGTAGCACTGGATTCTCCATCATATACTCCCACTGATTCGATACTGCAGGGCACCTTCAGATGACTGGAGATTCCAGGACGATCTGTCCCTTGAACTCTCAGCATTCATCTGCATTTGAAGCCTCTCAACAAAGACCTCATGTTTATATGACAGCCCGTATAATTTGCTCAACGCTCACCTGCAATTTCCCTGTCTCGCCTGGTCCAAAATTTGTTCGTCTCTACTTCTACCCAGATGCATACTCAGGTCTCAACACATCATCCTCCTTCTACACTGTCGCAGCAAATGATTATTACACGCTTCTGAGCAACTTGAGTGCATATAGAACTGTTTCTGCTGCACCTCAAGTAGTTCCCTTCCTTGTCAAAGAATTCGTAGTCCGTGTGTGGGAAAACCAAGAGCTGAAGGTGACATTTACGCCATCGCCAGCTCTTTTACCTTCATTAATGGCATAGAAATAGTCTCCATGCCTGATAATCTGTACACAAGAAATATGGAGAATCCTCACACACTGGTGAACTCTGATTCAAAGGCCTTGTTCCCTTTTGACATATGGTCAATATGTTCCCAACATAAATGATACGGATGTTTCGAACATGGCTCGATGACTCTCCTTATATCTTTGGCCGATCAGCGGGAACTCCACATCTTTTTCATAACGATGTAACCATAAATTACAAGGACACCCCTGCATACACAGCACCGGATGTTGTTTACATTACTAAATGTACAATGGGTCCTTCACCTCAAGTGAATCTAAATTACAACCTTACTTGGATCTTCCCTATTGTTTCTGGGTTCAATTACCTTGTCAGGCTTCATTTTTGTGAGACTGAAGAGTCTGTTACAAATATAAATCAATGCGTGTTTTTCATCTTCATCAACAATATGACGGCTGAGGAAGAAGCGGATGTGTTCTACTAGTCTGGTGGCAGGGACATTCCGTGTACAAAGACTATATCGTTTCAACTACAGATGGAACCAAAAATTATGGCTCACTCTGCATCCAAATATGCACTCAAGGCCTAAATACGCTGACGCTATCTTGAATGGATTAGAGATATTCAAGCTGAACAATTCTGATGGAAATCCTGCTGGACCTAAACCTGAACTTATATAGATCTCTGCACCATCTGAGCAGCGTCTAGTTTTGGAGGGGGGGATGAAAAAGAAGAGCGTGAAGGCATCTCTTGTTTTAGCTATTGTTGGAGCTATTAAGGGATATAATTTGTTACAATTCAGAATATAACTTATCTATTGTAACAAACTCTTATTTACGTGTATTTGCTCGTGCATTTGGATCAGTTTCTTAAAATAGACAACTCCAATTGCATATTGAGTTACAGGAATTTAAGAAAAATGATCTTTTAGTTTCTAAATACTTGCAGTGTGCCAAGAACCTGTCTAACAAACTTAGAGCTGCTGGACGCTCATTATCTTCTGCTGAGTTTAATGCGATTATTTATCGCAACATTAGGATTGATTTCCACAGCATAATCACAACTTTGAATTTGCGCACTGAACTTGTCCCTTTCTATGAGCTTTACGCTCATGAGGTTCTGCTCAAGGCCTCTCAAGAACCACCCTTGGCTCACATTGCTGTCTGGAGTCATTCTACCCTACTGCTACCCACTCCGCAGTGTCCTCAAAATGTGCACCCTCTCTCTGGCACTCATTACTTTAGCTTTCAACAGCGATGTCGTGCCCCTTGTCAAATCTGTGGGTGTTGTAACCACACCGCTGATACATGTCATCAAAGGTACTCCCGACAGCGAGCTCCACAACCATAGGCTCATTACACATATGTTGTTGTCCCTTCTCCTCAGTCCCCTACTCCTCTATCCTATGGTACTCATCCTTCCTAACCCAATTGGATTGCTGACACAGGTGTGACCAATCATATCGCACCGGATCTCTCCACCTTGCACATCTTTGATTCATATCACGGAGGGGATCATCTTCATGTCAGTAATGGCCAGGGCCTATAAATAGCCAATACTGGTAATGCTCATATATCTTCAGCAGGCGGCAAGCTTGTTATGAAATCAGTTCTCCATGTTCCTTAACTCGTTAAGCACTTGTTGTCTGTTCACAAATTCACTTATGATAATAATGTCTTTTTTGAATTTCACCCCACTTACTTTCTTATGAAGAATAGAATCACCAAGAAGGTGCTCCTCCACGAGCTCAGTGAGAATGGCTTGTTTTGTCTTCAGCCTTTGATGAAATCGACTCACCTCTCTTAAGTTCCCACTCTTCAACAATGGCATGAAAATCTTGGACATTAAAATATGTGCACTATCTCCTCTATTGTTAAAAAATTTTTCTTTACCTTGCACCAATTTTAATTCTCAACCGTGCTCCTCTTGTTACTTAGGCAAAATGGCATGTTCTCTAATGTCTGGAGCCCTGCTCCAATTCTCTCTAGTCTTGGTCATCGTTATGTAGTTTTGTTTATTGATGATTTTACCCGATTCACCTAGGTCTATTTTTTGACAAATAAAAGTAATGTTTATTCTTGCTTTCTCAATTTTCAATCTCTTGTTGATAGACAATTTAATGCCAACATTAAGGATTTTCATTCGGACTGGGGTGGCAATTTAATGTCAAGATTAAGGATTTTCATTCGGACTGCGGTGGCAAATATCAACTACTCAATAAACTATTTCAATCAATTGGAATTATTTATAGGATTGCTTGTCCATATACACATGGACAAAATGGTATTTCCGAATGAAAAATCCATCATTTGGTTGATACTAGTCTAACTCTATTAGCTCATGGTAATGTTCCTCTAAAACATTGGAATTATGCCTTTTTAATGAGTATCTTGAACATTAATCAAACTCCGAGTCCAATTCTAAATAACCGGTCACCATTTCAAGCTCTTTTTAATAAAAATCCAAATTAATTAAAGATGAAACCCTTTGGGTGTTCTATTTTTCCACTCATTTGTCCCTATAATAGACATAAATTTGCATTTAGGTCTATTCCATATGTCTATCTTAGTCAAAGTCTTCATCATAGTGCATATAATTGTTTAAAACTATAAATAGGATGTGTCTACTTGGCTAGACATGCTAAGTTTCGCACCATACTCTTTCTATGTCAAACACATTCCACTCTTATAGTTTCTCATCCAACTGACTCCTCTTGGCTGTACATTATAAGTCATTCCTCCCACTGGGACTCTGGAGCTCCTTCAAGTATAATCTCTCACTCAAACTCAACTTCTCCTTCTCTCCATCTATTCAACCTTACCCAACAACCTCAACCTCATCCTTTATTCCTCATTTAAACTCTCCTAACAACTCTCCCACCTCACCCGATTATATCTAATCCTTAACCTCACCCGCATCATCACCAAACTCATCCTTATCTAATCCCACCTCATCTTCATCTCTCAACTTCAAACTCCTAACTGATGTTTACAACCAGTCAACCCAATTGAACCTAATAACCACTGACGCTCATCCACCTCAACCTCCCTCTACAAACATCGAAATAAATCCCACTCCTTCTTCTCACCCTCACTACACCCATCCTATGCATCTCTATACCACCACACTTCAAAAAAGACAAGCTCACCTCACTACCCAAACAGTACCCACATTTTTAACTAGAGAACTAATAATGTAGTTAAACCATATACTGAATGGAGGACTGCTATGTCAAAAGAAACCGAGGCTCTCTTAACCAATAAAACTTGGGCATTAGTCTTTCATCCTTCTTACAACAATATTATTAGTAACAAATGGTTATATTGAATAAAAAAGAAAGCTGATGGAAGTGTTGAATAGTTCAAGGCATGACTTATGGCCAAATGCTATACTCGAGAGAATGGTCTGGATTACCAAGAAACTTTAGCCCGATGATCAAATATACTACCATTCGCACCATTTTACCATTAGCTACTATATCTAGTTAGTGTACTCAACAATTGGATATTTCTAATGCTTTTCTTTATGGTACCTTAGAGGATGAAATTTATATGGGACAACCCCCTGGCTTCATTGATTAAAACTTTCCTAACCATGTTTATCATCTACATCAATCATTGTATGGGTTAAAGCAAGCTCCCCATGTATAGTTTCATCTACTCTCTGATTTTCTCTTGAATTTGGGTTTTATATTCTCCAAAGCTGATACATCACTGTTCATTCCAACAAATGGTAACTCTAAACTTTTAGTTCTTATTTATATAGATGAAATCTTGGTCACAAGCACCTCTTCATCTCTTGTGGATTGGTTCATGTCTTACATTCAGTTTACCTTTCCTATTTGTGATTTAGGTGTTCTCAATTTTTTCTTTGGCATGGAAGCTCTTCACTTACCCGATGGTCTCCTCCTCTCACAAGCAAAATATGTTTCGGATCTTCTAAATAAATTCCATATGGAAGATTGCAAACCATGTCTTACACTCATGGTTGTCTCTCCACCATTAACAAAGACTTCAGGTGATGTATTTGATCATGGTGATCTTTATTAGCAATTCATTAATGGTTTACAATATGTTACCTTAACTTTTCCTGACATTGCTTTCAGTGTTAACAAACTCTACCAATATATGCACTCTCTTACTACTATCTATTGGTAAGCACTAAAATGAATCCTTCATTACTTGAACCATACCAAAAACTATGGCCTCTTCTTTTCCAAGCATTCTTCCCTTAATCTACAATGTTTTTTGGACAGCAACTGGGCTGGCTATCTCGATGATTACTGATCCACCAATAGATATGCCATTTATTTGGGCATAAACTTGATCTTTTGGGCAGCTAAAAAGTAACCAACTATTGCTAGATCCTCAATGGAAAGTGAATATAAATCTATGGCCAATGCCACAGCTAAAATTATGTGGCTCCACTCCTTACTTTCTAAACTTGGTTGCTTATCCACTACACCATCTATATTATGGTATAATAATGTAGGTGCCATTTACCTCAATGCTAATCCTATGTTTCATGCTCGTAGCAAGCACATTGAATTGAACTATCACTTTGTCCATGAGTAAATCCAACAAGGAAAACTCATAGTCAAGTTCATCTTTAGTGAAGATCAAATAGCTAATATCCTTACCAAACATTGGGACGTGCTTCTTTTAAGAAACATCACAGCAAACTTTGGCTACTTTCTTATTCACCATCAGTTTAAGGGGGGTATTAAGGGATATAATTTATTATAATTCAAATGTAACTTATCTCTTGTAACAAACTTTTATTTACGTGCACTGTACATAATCTTTTCTATATGTATATATACTGTGATAGGACTTGTAGTTGCTTTTTGCCATAAGGTTCAATTTGGTCCTTAAACTTTTTATGAAAGTTCAATTTGGCCCAAAATGACATTTTTTAACATTTCAGCTCAAAACTTGCACTTAATGGATCATTTAAACCCATTTTCTAACAATTGATGGAGCGTGTAATACATGTCCATTAAATTCTATGTCCACAATTAAAAAATTGAATTATAGTGTAATTAAGCCTGAGTAATTATTCTAAAAAAATCTTAACTAACTAAAAGTGCCATATATTTTATATGACATCTGGCACCATTTCTTGTCATAACAATCCCAAAACCATGTGAGCTGGAAAAATACCTTCTTGTCTTATTGGATGTCAATTATAATTAACCCCATCATAAAAAGAGTTAAAACTCAAAATTTCATGACTTTAAAAGACCTTCTAGAACATTAAAAGTTCCCTAACGTCTGATGCACCAACTTTGTCTATTATGAAAACACTAAAACCAGTCAACAACATTGTGTTAAACATGGAGAGAAAATTGATCGTGGCTATAAAGTTGATTGAGACTATATAAATTATTAGTAACTAGAAATTCTAGCTTCGATGAAGGAAATCTAGACTGGCTTCTCTTTAAACCAGATGCCATAAAGTTATTGCAATTGGAAATAGAATCAGAAGGCTCAATTTCCTAAGGAGAAACTCTCTTATGCCTACCATTCTCTATATCATCCCACCTTACTTGCAAAAAGAGCCATATATAAATGAGGCCATTAAATAGCATTATCAGTTTCACATCATAAATTAAATCATCAAAAACAGAGAAAGTGATGATGAAAAAATTACATGAAGCATATGAAAGGTAGTTAAGGACCTCTTAAATTCACAAAACTTTAAAAATAAAAGAATCTCTTATGATTCAAGACAAGGAACAATGGATTCTCTAAATGTAATAGAAATGAGGTTTGTACAAATTTCACTCCACCAAGAATTTTAATAGTTGTTTCCTACATTATGATAATTAGATGGTAGGAAAGGATGGATCAAATGCATCATCAGAACATAGATAAGGAAGTCTCAAAACTTACTTTCAATTATAAGAACACCCTACAGTTCTGAATTAAGCTTAAATCCTTCGCTATATGTGAATTAGGATAAATATTTTAATAATGAATGTTTATAAACAAATGAATATTTACACGTGTAATCACTATAACAAAGGCATACCACAAGGCATCTCCACTTTAAACCAGGGCATCTAGCAGGGTCCACGTCACTGATTCCTGTTATTAATCCTATATATCTACTACAATACTTTAATTAACATTTTGATGATATAGTCTAGTTATGAAATGTATAAACCAAGTATATCAAACATTCTTTCTACTACATCTTCTATCTCAAAATGCATTTTGAATCTCATTCTAATTAAAAATGAATAATTGAGACTCTTCAAAAACTTATGTATAGGGACTATAAACTTTGATGAGTTGGCTCTGTAAAATACATTCAGAACTTCATGGACTAAGTACTAGGACAGAGAACATAGAAAATGGTATCTTAAAGGAATATTTCAATTGTAAAGGTCAACTAGTTGTTTTATATTCAAGACTAATGCACGTCCTTGTAATACCAAAACACGCAGCTGATGCATTTTTAAGGTAACATTTTATGCTTCTTCTAAAAATAATTTCTAGATAATAATTGAAAATTTGATTTTTTTTTTTAGGTTGAGCATTTGATTGTTTTATGTAATAGTTATAAGAGGTTTTGAGTGGAAAAGAAAAGGAAAAAAGTGTTAACTTTGACTAAAAAATATTTTGGAATAGAGAGTGCCGATGATGGCATGGTGGCATTGAATTGACTTCCTCTTTTTGGATACTTGTGAATTCATTGAGGTAGGTGGTCGATAAAATTTTGCAAGAATTTATGATTGGAAGAGATGGTGGAGCTGGTGGAAGGTTTCTATATGGCTTTCTTACTTTTTGTGTCAAAAACTTTATAATTACAACTAAAAAGAAAGCACACAGATTTATGTATAGAAGTGTTTCTTCAATTGATTCTTGCACTGATGGATTTAAGTATAAGTAATCAGTTTTGGTCCTCCTCTAATATATATAATTTGTATTACTATGACAAGGAGACACTAAATAAAAGATGACCTTATCTTAACTTGGTCAAGCTCTCCCACTCTGAAACACCTAGATTTGCACCAACTTGGGTAGCAACCAGAATGGTAATTTGAGTGACGAGAGCGAGAGCACATTAAGAGAACCCCATTCTCATTTTCTGATCTACTAATTGTCCTTTTATAATGCAACACCCATTCTTATTCAATGGCTCTGCTCCCAGTTACCGTCTGACACCACCGGAAAGAGATGGTAATAGTCTCAAAGAAGTAAAAGAAGGAGGAGGAACTCTCCATGCGAAATCACCTAAAAACCCACTGAATTTAACTAGACTAAAGGAATGGATTCGTGGGAGAGGGAAACAATGATGGTTATACAACTATGATGAGGAGGAAATGATGTCACTTTGTGGGAGAGGGAACTGGTGGTTATTTAATAATGACAAGGAGGAAGGAGAAGGTGTATTAATTGTACTAATAATTATATTTTTTTAATTGAATATTTCCTTCAAATGATATGTATTACACGCTATAAAAAATGGGTTTAAATTACCTATTAAGTCCAAGTTTTAGGCTGAAATATTAAAAAAAGGTTATTTTAGGCCAAATTGAACTTTCGTAAAAAGTTTGAGGGCTAAGAGAAATAATTCTTCTTCTCTATTATCGTTTTCACATGGTATTAGAGCTTCAACTCTAAATAAATCAATCAAATTCTTTTTCCAATGGCTAATCAAATCATTGTTGTTTCCAACACCTCAACTCCTGTCATCTCTTCTTCTTCTACACACACCTTCTCTGTCAAACTCACAAGCAAAAATTACCTAGCTTGGAGAACTCAATTTATACCTCTCCTTAATTACCAAAACTTATAAGGCTTCATTGATGGCAAGCACTTGCTCGTGCATTTGGATCATTTTCTTAAAATAGACAACTCCAATTGCATATTGAGTTATAGGAATTTAAAAAAAATGATCTTTTAGTTTCTGATTACTTGCAGTGTGCCAACGACCTGTCTGATAAACTTAGAGCTGCTAGACGCCCATTGTCTTTTGCTGAGTTTAATGCAATTATTTATTGCAACATTGGGACTGATTTCCATAGCATATGAATTTGCGCACTGAACTTGTCCTTTCTATGAGCTTTACGCTCAACTTGTTGCTCATGAGGTTCTACTCAAGGCCTCTCAAGAACCACCCTTGGCTCACATTACTATCTGAAGTCATTCTACCTTACGGCTACATACTCCACAATGTCCTCCCAATGTGCACCTACTCTTTGGCACTCATTACTCTAGCTTTCAACATCGATGTTATGCCCTTTGTCAAATCTACGGGTGGTGTAACCACACCACTGATACATGTCATTAAAGGTACTCCCGATAGAGAGCTCCACCACCATAGGCTCATTACAAATATGTTGGTGTCCCTTCTCCTCAATCCCTTGCTCCTTTATCCTATGGTACTCCTCCTTCCCAACCTAATTGGATTGTTGACATAAGTATAACTAATCATATCACACCAGATCTCTCCACCTTGCACATCTTTGATTCATATCATAGAGGGGATCATCTTCATGTCAGTAATGGCCAAGGCCTATAAATAGCCAATACTGGTAATACTCATTTATCTTCAATAGGTGGTAAGCTTATTATGAAATTAGTTCTCCATGTTCCTCAAGTCATTAAACACTTATTTTCTGTTCACAAATTCACTTATGATAATAATGTCTTTTTAAATTTCACCCCACTTACTTTCTTATGAAGGATCGAATCACCAAGAAGGTGCTCCTCCATGAGCTCAGTGAGAATGGCTTGTTTTGTCTTCAGCCTTTGATGAAATCGACTCACCTCTCTCAAGCTCCCACTCTTCAACAATGGCATGAAAATCTTGGACATTAAAATATGTACACTATCTCCTCTATTGTTAAAAATTTTTCTTTACCTTGCTCCAATTTTAATTCTCAACCGTGCTCCCCATGTTACTTAAGCAAAATGGCACGTTTACCTTTAGCTAGTGTTAAACATAAAAGCATTGCTCCATTTGATATCAATTTCTCTAATGTCTAAAGCTTTGCTCTAATTCTCTCTAGTTTTGATCATCGTTATGTATTTTTGTTTATTAATGATTTTACCCAATTCACCTAGGTCTATTTTTTGATAAATAAAAATTATTTTTATTCTTGCTTTCTCAATTTTCAATCTCTTATTGATAGACAATTTAATGCTAAGATTAAGGATTTTCATTCGGACTGCGGTGGCAAATATCAACGCCTCAATAAACTATTTCAATCAACTAGAATTATTTATAGGATTGCTTGTCCATATACTCATGAACAAAATGGTAATTCAAAATAAAAATCCATCATTTGGCTGATACTAGTTTAACTCTATTAGCTCATGGTAATGTTCCTCTAAAACATTGGAATTATGCCTTTTCAATGAGTATCTTGAACATTAATCAAACTCCAAGTCTAATTCTAAATAACCAGTCACCATTTCAAGCTTTTTTTAATAAAAATCTAAATTACTTGAAGATGAAACCATATGTGTGCTATTTTTCCACTCATTTGTCCCTGTAATAAACATAAATTTGCATTTAGGTCTATTCCATATGTCTATCTTGGTCAAAGTCTTCATCATAGTGCATATAATTGTTTAAAATTATAAATAGGAGATGTCAATTTGGCTAGACATGCTAAGTTTCACACCACACTCTTTCCATGTCAAACACATTCCACTCCTATAGTTTGTCATCCAACTGACTCCTCTTAGCTGCACATTACAAGTCATTCCTCCCACTAGGACTATGGAGCTCCTTCAAGTATAATTTCTCACTCAAACTTAACTTCTCCTTCTCTCCATCTATTCAACCTTACCTAACAACATCATCTTTTATTCCTCATTTAAACTCTCCTCACAACTCTCCCACCTCACCCAATTCTATCTCATCCTTAACCTCACCTGCATCATTACCAAACTCATCCTCGTCTAATCCCACCTCATCTTCATCTCTTAACTTCAAACTCCTAACTTACGTTTACAACTAGTCAACCCAATCGAACCTAACAACCACTGATGCTCATCCACCTTAACCTCCCTTTACAAACATCGAAATAAATCCTACTCTCTTTTCTCACCCTCACTACACCCATCCTATGCATCTTTATACCACCATACTTCAAAAAAGACAAGCTCACCTCACTACCCAAACAGTACCCACATTTTTAACTAGAGAACTAACCACTTATAATCAAGCTAAACCATATACTGAATGGAGGACTGCTATGTCAAAAGAAATTGAGGGTCTTTTAACTAATAAAACTTGGACATTAGTCCCTCATCCTTCTGACAAGAATATTATTGGTAACAAATGGCTATATCGAATAACAAAGAAAGCTGTTGGAAGTGTTAAACAGTAAAAGGCATGACTTATGGCTAAAGGCTATACTCGAGAGCATGGTGTGGATTATAAAGAGACTTCAGCTCGGTGATCAAATATACTACCATCCGCACCATTTTATCATTAACTACTATATCTAGTTAGTGTACTCAGTAATTAGATATTCCCAATACCTTTCCTCATAGTACCTTAAAAGATGAAATTTATATGGGACAACCCCCTGGCTTCATTGATTCAAACTTTCCTAACCATTTTTATCATCTACATTGATCATTAAATGGGTTAAAGCAAGCTCCCCATGTATATTTTCATTTGCTTTCTAATTTTCTCTTGAATTTGGGTTTCATATTCTCCAAAGCTGATTCATCACTGTTCATTCCAACAAATGGTAACTCTAAACTTTTAGTTCTTATTTATATATATGACATCTTGGTCACAGGCGCCTCTTCATCTCTTGTGGATTAGTTCATGTCTTACATTAAGTCTACCTTTCCTAGTCGTGATTTGGGAATTCTCAATTTTTTCTTGGGCATGGAAGCTCTTCACTTACCCGATGATCTCCTCCTCTTACAAGCAAAATATGTTTCAAATCTTCTAAATAAATTTTAAATGGAAGATTGAAAACCATATCTTACACCCATGGTTGTCTCTCCACCATTAACAAAGACTTCAGGTGATATGTTTGATCATGGGGATCTTTATTGGCAACTCGTTGGTGGTTTACAATATGTTACTTTAACTCATCCTAACATTGCTTTCAGTGTTAACAAACTCTGCAAATATATGCACTCTCCTACTACTATCTATTGGTAAGCATTAGAATGAATCCTTCGTTACTTGAACCATACCAAAAACTATGGCCTCTTCTTCTCCAAGCATTATTCCCTTAATCTATAATATTTTTTGGACAACAATTGGGGTGGCTGTCTTGATGATTGCTAATCCACCAATAGATATGCCATTGATTTAGGCATAAATTTAATCTCTTGGGCAGCTAAAAAGCAACCAACTATTGCTAGATCCTCAATGGAAAGTGAATACAAATATATGGCCAATGCCACAGCTAAAATTATATGGTTCCACTCCTTGCTTTCATGAACTTGGTTGTTTATCCACTACACTAGCTACATTATAGTGTGATAATGTAGGTGCCATTTACCTCAATGCTAATCTTGTGTTTCATGCTCATACCAAGCGCATTGAATTGAACTATCACTTTGTCCGCGAGTAAATTCAACAAGGAAAACTCATAGTCAAGTTCATCTATAGTGAAGATCAAATAGTTGATATTCTTACCAAACCATTAAGATGTGCTTCTTTTAAGAAACATCACAACAGACTTTGGTTGCTTTCTTATTCGCCATCAGTTTAAGGGGGGTATTAAGGGATATAATTTGTTATAATTCAGAATGTAACTTATCTCTTATAACAAACTCTTATTTACATGTACTGTACATAATCTTTTCTGTATGTATATATACTATGATAGGACTTGTAGTTTATTTTTGGAATAAGGTTCGATTTGGTCCTCAAACTTTTTGTGAAAGTTCAATTTGGCCTAAAATGACATTTTTTAACATTTCATCTTAAAACTTGCACTTAATGGATCATTTAAACCCATTTTCTAACAATTGATGGATCGAGTAATAGAGGTCCATTAAATTCTATATCCACAATTAAAAAATTAAATCATAGTGTAATTAAGCCTAAGTAATTATTCTAAAAAAATCTTAACTAACTAAAAGTGCCACATATTTTATATGATATTTGGCACCATTTCTTGCCGTAGCAATCCCAAAACCATGTGAGCTAGAAAAATACCTTCTTGTCTCATTGGATGTCGATCATAATCAACACCATTATAAAGAGAGTTAAAACTCAAAATTTCATAACCTTAAAAGACCTTATAGAACCTTAAAAGTTCCCTAAATTCTAATGCACCAACCCTGTTTATTATGAAAACACTAAAACCAGTCAACAACTTTATGTTAAACATGGAGAGAAAATTGATTGTGGCTATAAAGTTGATTGAGACTATATAAATTATCGGGAATAGGAAATTCTAGCTTCGATTAAGGAAATCTAGACTGGCTTCTCCTTAAACCAGGTGCCATCAAGTTATTATAATTGGAAATAGAACCAGAAGGCTCACTTTCCTAAAAAGAAACTCTTATATGCCTGCCATTCTCTATATCATCCCACATTACCTACAAAAAGAGCCATATATAAAAGAGGCCATTGAGTAGCATTATCAGTTTCACATCATAAATTAAATCATCAAATACAGAGAAAGTAATGATGAAAGAATTACATGAAGCATATGAAAGGTAATTAAGGACCTCTTAAATTCACAAAACTTTAAAAATAAAAGAATCTCTTATGATTCAGGATAGGGAACAATGGATTCTCCAAATGTAATAAAAATGAGGTTTGTACAAATTTCACTCCACCAAGAATTTTAATAGTTGTTTCCTATATTATAATAATTAGATGGTAGTAAAGGATATATCAAATGCATCATTAGAACATAGATAAGGAAGTCTCAAAACTTACTTTTAATTATAATAACACCCTACAGTTTCGAATTAAGCGTAAATCCTTCGTTATATATGAATTAGGATGAATATTTTAATAATGAATGTTTATAAATAAATGAATATTTACATGTGTAAGTACTATAACAAAGGCATACCACGAGACATCTCCACTTTGAACCAAGACATCTAGCAGGGTCCACATCACTGATTCTTGTTATTAATCTTATATATCTACTACAAATACTTTAATCAACATTTTGATGATGTTGGCTAGTTATGAAAGGTATAAACCAAGTATATCAAACATTCTTTCTACTATATCTTCTATCTCAAAATGCATTTTGAATCTCATTCTAATGAAAAATGAATAATTGAGACTCTTCAAAAACTTATGTATAAGGATTATAAACTCTGATGAGCTGGCTCTACAAAATACATTCAGAACTTCATAGACTAAGTACTAGGATAGAGAACATAGAAAATGGTGTCTTAAGGGAATATTTCAACTGTAGAGGTCAAGTAGTTATTTTATATTCGAGACTAATGCACCTCCTTGTAACACTAAAACATGCAGTTGATGCATTTTTAAGGTAACATTTTAGGCTTCTTTTAAAAATAATTTCTAGATAATAATCAAAACTTTGATTGTTTTTGTTTGGGTTGAGCATTTGATTATTTTATGTAATAGTTATAAGAGGTTTTGAGTGGAAAAGAAGAGGAAGAATGTGTTAAATTTGACTAAAAAAATACTTTGGAACAGAGAGTGGTGATGATAGCATGGTGTCATTGAATTGACTTCCTCTTTTTGGATACTTGCGAATTCATTGAGGCAGGTGGTCGATAAAATTTTGCAAGCAATTATGATTAGAAGAGATAGTGGAGCTGGTGGAAGGTTTCTATATGGATCTCTTACTTTTTATGTCAAGAACTTTATAATCATAACTAAAAAGAAAGCACACAAATTTGTGTATAAAAGTGTTTCTTCAATTGATTCTTGCACTAATGGATTTGAATACAAGTAATCATTTTTGGTCCTCCTCTAATAGATATAATTTGTATTACTATGACAAGGAGAAATTAAAATAAAAGATGACCTTATCTTGACTTAGTCAAGCTTTCCCACTCTGAAACACCTAGATTTGCACCAACTTGGGTAGCAACCAGAATTGTAATTTGAGTGACGAGAGCAAGAGCACATGGAGAGAACCCCATTCTCATTTTCTGATCTACTAATTATCCCATTATAATGCAACATCGATTGTCATTCAATGGCTCTGCTCTCAGTTACCGTATGACACTACTGGAAAGAGATGGTAACAATCACAAAGAAGAAAAAGGAGGAGGAACTCTCTATACGAAATCACCTAAAAACCTACTGAATTTAACTAGAGTAAAGGAATGGATTCATGGGAGAGGGAAATGATGATGGTTATATAACTATGATGAGGAGGAAACAATGTTACTTTGTGGGAGAGGGAACTGGTGGTTATTCAACAATGACAAGGAGGAAGGAGAAAGTGTATTAATTATACTAATAATTATATTTTTTTAATTGAATATGTGCCTTCAAATGATGTGTAATACACGCTATAAAAAATGGATTTAAATTACCTATTAAGTCTAAGTTTTAGGCTGAAATATAAAAAAAAAAAGGTTATTTTGGGCCAAATTGAATTTTTATAAAAAGTTTAAGGGCTAAATAGAACTTTATTCCTTGCTTTTTCTCTAATATTTTTGTTCTATATACGGAAAGGGGTGAAGGACACTGGTATACAATGGACAAGACTTTGACTGCAACTACAATTGCATTTCTAATTGATATTTGTTGAAAATTTACAATTGTTGAGACCAGAGCATGTACAAGTAATTTTGATGCCCAAAATGTTATTGGTCATAGGGGATTCGGTACTGTGTACAAAGGCTAAATTGAAAGTAGATCCACACCAATTACGATTAAGTGACTTAATTCATCATCCAACTAAGGGATCCATAAGTTCCACACAGAGATAGAGATGTTGTCCAGGCTTTATTACGTTCATCTTGTGTACTTGATTGGATATTTCATTGATGAAGGTGAAATGATCCTTGTCTATGACTACATGATCAATAGGACTCTTCAATAACATCTATATGAAACCAACAGTGTCTTACTGCCATGGAAGAGAAGGCTTGAAATATGCATTGGTGCAACACAAGGATTGCATTATCTTCATTTAGGAGTGAGGCATACAATCATCCATCGTGATGTAAAGACAACCAATATTTTGTTGGATGAAAAATGGATTGCTAGAGTTTCAGATTTCAAACTATCAAAAGTAGCAGTAAGTCAGGAAATGGGGTTAATTACTAATTTATTGTGAAAACTAAAATTATTTCCTAATTTATGGTAGTTTTAGAACTATTTCCTATTTTTATGGTGAAATTTAAAAAAAAATTCTAATTTTATAGTACTTTCAGGTTGAGGTGGAGGGTTGAAAAGGAGGTCATACTCAAATGCCACTGGCGAAATGTACACTTCGCAAGTGTGACTGGTGAAATGAGCATGCATTTCGCCAGTAACACTGGCGAAAAGAAAGAAATATTTTATTTTTATTTTTATTTTTATTGCATTTTGCCTCTAGGAGAGGTCAAATGGACATCAATTTTTTCAAATGAAATAATGATTATGTTAACTTTATGATATTATAATTATTAAAAAATTATTTAGTTATGATTATATTTTTTTTGTAGTTAATAGTTTTTCACTAATTATTATGAAATGATTAAAGTAATAATAATAATAATAATAATAATAATAAAAAATTTTTTAGTGTATTTCATTAAAATGTTTTATACAATTTAGGTAATTGTAAATAAATAAATAAAATTTATAGGTGAAAATATTAAAATTTATATAATAGTGATTATTAATATTTATAAAAAATAATAAGAGTGTATAATATATGGATGTAGTTAATTAAAAAATTAATTATAAGTAATTAATTTATTATAAATAGTTAATTACCATTGTGTGTTTATAAATATGATCTTAAAGATAGATTTCAAATCAAGAAAGTCTTTGCTAATCCAGAGTATAAATAAAATTTAAAAAAGTATAAACACACAAATCATAAGTGAAAAAAAACTTATAAATCTTCAATAAATATTATGCATATGGTAAGCATGGTCAAATAATTTAAGTGAAATATCAATAGCTCAACAATATTTATGAGAATCAAGTTGTAGAAAAAGGCATTACAATTTTTTATGTGTTACAGGGTCGATGCATGCAAATTCTAGAGCATAACCCTAAATTTTGACGATGATTAACCCGTCCATTGCTCATATCCATGAACTGAGACTTACCACTTTGAGAATCACCACCATTCTCATCGTTGTCATCATCATCTTCATCAACATTAGTGTCATAAGGCATGTATAGATTTGGATCAGTTGGAGGCATGTGATGTGAGGGAATATGCCATTCCTAAGGTTGAGGGGTGCTAAATTTGGAAAGAAAATTTTAGGTAGAACAATAAGGAATTGGTGGAAATTGAGGACATTGCATTTCTCATAGGATAGGGAGTATAGTGTGATGAGGAGGGAAATGATGTAAAAGAAAAATGTAATTGGGTAGGAGGGGGATTTGAAGCATGAAAAAATGGACCATAAAAATAAGTGAAGGCATACTAAGGTTGAGGAATAAATGAAGTGCCTGATGGACCACCTGCTAACACTAATGTAGATGATATGTTGATGTCCTAGGTGGAAGCTACATAGGTGGACTCAGTATGAACAGAGCATGGCTAAGGAACACAAATACATACATCACTTGTAAGAAGGGCTCTTGGAGCGAGAGCTCATCGGCATGCACGGTACTAATAATGCAACAATCTCTTTGCATTAACAACCCCAACATTGATCAAGTGTTCTAGAAGAGGGGTAGGTTCTGGAGCTAGGTTAAGGCATGGCAGATCATGAATAACTCTTTACCTTAAATCATTAATTGCAAATTAGGTACTATTGGCGATCTGATTAGCTTGAGATAAATCATGAGTTAACATGATATGCTCAACAGAATTAGCCTACACATTGGGAAAATATAAAAAATTAAAATAAATGACTTTACAAAATAATTAAAATAAAAAATGAAATATAATATCTTACTACTATACCTAAGTGAGCACTAATAGGTGAGATCCATCAACGTGTCACTGAACAGAACCAATCTAAATACTGGGAATGGTAATATAGGGATCCATGTAATGCTTGCCCTACCACAACACTATAAACATGACGCTCCCAAAGTGAGATCCAATGGGCATGTTTGTCTACCTAATCTATATTATGATCCCACAAATTATAGTGATGTAATGCATCAAGGTGGAAAGGAGGATGAGGAATGGGTTGAACACATCCA
This sequence comes from Mallotus nudiflorus, assembly GCA_947683625.1. Classification (NCBI taxonomy): domain Eukaryota; kingdom Viridiplantae; phylum Streptophyta; class Magnoliopsida; order Malpighiales; family Euphorbiaceae; genus Mallotus; species Mallotus nudiflorus. The sequence continues at coordinate 43,039 of CANTUR010000653.1, forward strand.
AATTGGCATAGCACCCTATTAGAATATAGCCATTCAACAATGTGGATGTAAATGAGGGGTACTACTGCATGCCAGATGTCTCGACCTTGTAAGCAATAAGCAGTAAGCTATTGAACAACATCCTTGGTGTATGGCTCCCAAATAATTTGTATAAACATGAAATTTTCTTATAAAAAATAAGCATAAATTATATAATGAAGTTAAAAAATACAACATTATTTTTTGAGATAAATTTTTTTGACATGATGATGTACTTTTTTTAATAACTCCTTATTAGGTTATGCTCTTGTCATTGTATTAATAATAATAATAGGTTTAATAATAATAATAATAATAATAATAACAATAATAATAATAATAATACATAATGAATAATAAACTTCCTATAATGTTGTGAAAGTTCTACCGCATCAGTTATAGCTGTAAAATGTAGGCACGTGTATGCCTATGCAATGTCATTTGGTCAGCTTGTTCAGGCAATTCTATAAATGCTCCTCAAACCAAGAACTGTAAACCAACGAGTAAAAAATGTCTGGTGGTTCTGGTGAAGTACTTAAAAGTGATTTGCATAATCAGAACAAACTCTGGCAGTAATAGAACGACCATCAATCGACAATCCTATCAATACAGCAACATCCTGGAGCATAATTGTGCACTCTCTATCAGGAAAAGTATGTGTCTCCGATCTCCATCGCTCTACTAAAGCCATAATAAGGTAATGATCAAGTTTTATCTAGAGCATTTTGGTAACTCGGAGGAATCTAGCTTCTCATAATAAGCCCTCCATTTCATGACTCATGTTTCTATATATGTTATTAGTTTGAGAGCTTCGTTGATATATTATGACTAGTTCTTCAAACTATAAATGTAGTTTTTTCAATTAATAATGATACATTAATTTGCTAGTTATCTAATCCTTTATTGTTCTCACAAAAAAATGATACAATATTATTACCTCATCATGCCATATAGCCTCTGATCTATGCTCATTTTGTAGATAGAGTAATGATGGTGCATTAGGGCCTGCCTGAATATAAGCACGTGGCAAAAAATTTTGCTCCATTCCTACCAAAATATAGAGAAATAATTCTTTGACATAATATTTAACAAATAAAATGTCACGACCCAAAACCGGGGGCCATGACCGGCACTAGGGAACGAGAATTCTTTTGAATCCGGAACCTGTAGCAAGCCTTGAATAAAATAAAAACATACAATAAATAAATTAAAAAAATTAAAAATACATCAGAATTTAAAACTCAATAATTATGATAAAATAATCTTCGCATATCATAAAATAAAATATTTTAATACAACATTCAGAGATATGCCTCTTTAAATTTAAAATCAACATATATAATACAGAGTACCACTTCCAATTAATAAAGATACAACTACTGCAGTTTTATAGAATACAATAATAAATAATTAAGTAGATAATTTACATAATAAAGCCGGGGCAGAAGAAATCCGACAAACAGGTCTACTGCTGAGGTTTGATGAAGAAGACTCTCCTGTAAAAACATCAACTGAGGGGAGTTAGACCTCACTGAGTGAATTATTATAATATATATACATGCATTACTAAATGAAAAATGCAAACACTCATATGTATTTAATAAATATATATACAGGCATGTACATACAGATGCTGAAAATCTCTTTATATATAATACTTAAAAACATCAATTTATGAAGGATCAAATAGAACTAAGTTATCGCAACCTCAAATATCAATAGAAAGCACTCTATCCATACTGGCTCACTTAATTCCAAGTAAATTCACTTAATCTAACTAGACAGTAGACTGGCCCCGAGACACTAAGTCGACCGAGCTCCAGCAGTCTGACTGTCAGTGTGATTGGCCCCAAGACACTTGGTCAACCGAGCTTTAGCAATCACACCATCAATCATATCAATCAAATCAATCGAGTCATAATTTTCATAAATAAGTTAGTAATTCAACCTACAATAATTCAACCTACAATCTATCGCACCGGTACATACTCGGTTCTAGTGCTGCCCACTAAGAAGCACGTTCTATCGATATCCTTTATTTAAAAATAAAACATACATTTAAGAATAAATAATATAAAATGGCATTCAAAATGATCAAGTAAACCATATATATACCAGAAATACACTTAAAATAAACTAAGTATATTTCAAGTATATATACGTAAAATAATTTCAATTAAATCATGAAATATACTCAAAATCAACCAATAATATACTTAAACATAATTTGAATATAAATCAAAAGGAAAACATGCATTTATTTTAAAATATACCAATAATATACTAAAAATATACCTAAAATATACTTAAGCATTTAATAAAGCAATTATGCAAAATTTTACATTTAAAACATATAATTCTAAAAAATGCAACCTAAAGCAATGTATATATATAATAATAACTCACAGGAATGTGCTCCACGAGACTGGTCCGACAGGCCTGGTTCGCTAGGCCTCGGTCTCGGCACAACTAAACAATAAAAGCGATCATGAAATTAGAATACTTCTAATTTAGGCTTCTAGAGACTCGATCTAGAATTATAAAATACAGACAGACACAGAATAAGAGTTAGGCCCGATGTCACGTTTTATAAAAATTCTACCGAAAATTCGACGGAACCTTCTCTGTAAAATGGATATCTCTCTACTAAAAAGTAGAGCCGGTTTTGTAAGAAAAATACACTTCGAGTATAAAAATAATCACAGCCCTCGGTTGGGATCCCGAACTACTAAAATTTCCCAACAGAGGTCCACAATTCACCAAAAAATCAAATAATATAATAAAATATATTAAAATTCAATAAATACCATAAATGCCCTCCAAATATCAAAATATAGCATACTAAGCATTAAAACACCAAAAATAATTATTTTTCTAATAATTACTAAAAAACCCTAATTAATAATATAATATTATTAAAAATTAATTTTCTCAATAATTCAATATAATTTAATAAAAAGTCACTTTACTAATCCAAATAGCCTAATTAGCCTAAACACAAATTAAAAATTACTAAAAATCCATTTTATTACAAAAATAGTATATTATATATAATTTCAAAATTAGTATTAATTAGTTAAAATTAGTAAATAATTTATAAAAATCATTTTTATACCTCAATTATTCATAAAAATCAATTAAACATAATATTTAACTAAAATTACCACCAAATTACCAAATTAACCCTAATATTTAAAAATGCACATAAAATACTAATAATACTAAAAAATTCAATAAAAATTATATAAATACACAAAAATTATTTTCTCAACATATTACTCAATAATATCAACAAATACATATAATTAACTAACAATTTCTAACAAAATATATATTTAACCTATATTTTCAAAATTGACATAAACTAAAAATAATTATAAAAATTACACAAAATTCACAAAAATTATAAACTCAACTCTAAAATTAATAATAACCACCAATAACACCAAAAATCACAATTTCATAATTTATTTAATTAATTTATGAAAATTAATAAAATAATAACAAAATATTCAAAAATTCACAAAAATCAAAATAATTCCCAAAAATCACACAAAAATTCAGGGATGTAGCTTAAGCTAGGGGGAACAACTTTTGTGAAGGAATTTTCCATGAATCAACCAAAAACTCCCGAAAAAATTAAAACCCTAAAATGGCCGAATTCAAAAACAAGAAAAACACCTAACCAAATCAAGTTTTCAAGCTAAAAGGATGTTGGATTCACACTCACTGGCAAGAAAGGAAGAAAATAAGACTGGAATCAAAGGAAATGGTGGCCAGAATCGCTTGAAACGAAGGAGAAGTCACTTTCAGTTTCTCACGGTTACAGGAGCTGCTGCCACCACCGGGGAAGAAAGGGAATGACTGTGGAGCTGCTGGATGGCAGTGAGGCACTCTAATAGTGAGGGGATGGCATGGCAGTGACAGTGGGAGGGTGGTGATGGGTGGTTACAGGAGGGAGAAGGGGAAAATGGGTTTGTGTTTTGATTTTTTTTTTTATGTATAATGTATAATATGTATATAATATTATATTATATAGTTAATGAACTTTATTTAATAATAAAATAATGTATAACTTAAATATAAACCACACACATATATTTCAATATATATATATATATGTACACACACAGACACATAATAATGACATACATTAAAATAATACTAAACCCTAATATATGTATGTATATATATATATATATACACACACACACACACAATATATATCCATGCAAATAATGCACTTAATAAAATAATAACAATATAAAAATAAAATACATTAAGTTAAATACTGTTAAAATAATGTTGTTCAAGTAATAAATATGAATAACATAAATAAATTATCCGAAACACTAAGTCTCAAAATAAATATTCACAAGAAACCCTAATTTGACATAAAATAATGATAGTAATAATCATCAAATAATAAATAATTAATTTTATTTTTAAACCTTATTAATACTGCATATCCTATTAAATATTAAAATAAATTAAAAACTAGGGTTATTACATAAAAAATTCTTTAACACAATTATTATACATGTTAATTGATAGTGACATCTCATAATTATATATTTCAATTTTGTATATGCAAACACAACAAACTCACATGTGAATGTACTATTAAAAATTATTACGTGCATCACATGTCATTAAACAATAAAAATTATTATTGTTTTCACAACATTGAGCTGTAGCTTCAAATTTCTATAAGTTGTCATGTATTTGTAATTTAGTACTACAAAAATTTATATTATTTTCACAACATTGAGTTGTAGCTTCACATGTCTATTAGTTTTCATTGAGTTGTATTTTAGTACTTGTAATATCCCGTGTTTTTAAAATATTTTTACACAGTACCGGGATATGCAGTGTCAATGATTTTTGTATTTTATATGATATTTTTACGAGTTAATATGTATTTTAAACCTATTTTAATTACGGTGTATTATTTTCAGTGTTTTACGTAAAATTTTCCCGGGACTTGCATTTTCGGGGAAATTTTCACGTAAACAATTTATTATTAATTATTTTAGATGTATTTACGGACTTGCATGAACTCATACATATTTTTAAACTATTAAATAAAGCCGGTGTGTGTATATTTATTTAATTAGGGTTTATTAATTCCCTAATATTTTATTAAGTATTTAATTGTTTAAATTGTTATTTAATTAATTATATTTAGTATAAATTATTAAAATATTAATATTTTTATGTGTGTGGTGTATATTTGATGTGTGTAATTTAATATTATTTTAATATATAGTATAATATATATATATATACATATATACATCAAAAATCAAAAAAATTTGCAAAATTACCAAATTGCCCCCGACATTTTCTTCTTCTTCTTCTTCTTCTCCTTTCCGCGCCCGACGACCACCACCCACCTCCACCGTCTGCAACTGCCGTTCCTTCACTGTCGGTGTGCCTCTCAGCTTGCCACCGTCGCCTCCAGCCGTTCCCCCGCCGCCAGCAGCCCCCTTTCCCGACGAGTTTGGCCGGAATTAGCTTTAGAGGCCGAAAGTCGAGCTACCGCCGTTTCTCCCTCCTCCGGCCACCGTTTTCGACACTGCCGGTCTCTTTCTTCTCCTTGAGCTCCGGTGAGTGTTATTCTAGCTTTGGTTTGAGCTGAAATGATCTAGAATTGCTTAGTTTTCGATTTGTTAATTTCGGTCTATTAGGGTTTTCGATTTTTTTTGAGCTTCGAATTGGATGATTCATGGAAACTTCCTTCACAAATGTTGTTCCTAGTAGCTTAGTCTACATGTATGAATTTTTTTAGAATTTTTGGAGATTGTTTGGATTTTTGGGTATTTTTGAATATTTTAATATTATTTTCTAATTTTCGGAAATTAATTATTTAAATTATGAAATTGGAGTTTATGGTTAAATTAGGTGTTGAAATGAATTATAGGAATTTATTTGGAATTTTTATGAATTTCTAAGTATTTATTTTTAATTATTTGAGTTTATGTGAATTTGAGAAAATTAGGTTAAATGTGTTTTTATTTGAATTTAATTGGTTAATTGGGTTTAATTATTAATATTATTGATAAATATGTTGAGAAAATTAATTTTGGGTAATTGTATGATTTTTGGTGAATTTTTGAAGTAATTTAAGTATATTTATATATATAAGGGTATTTTGGTAATTTTACCCTAAATTGTCTAAAAATGTAATTTAATTGGTTTTAATATTTATTTAAGGTATAAAAATGACTTCTGCAAAATATTTGGTATTTTTAACTAATTAAAACTATTTTTCGTAAATTATTTTCAATTATATATATAATATACGATTTTTCTAATAAAATGAGTTTTAATCGGTTTTTATAGTGTTTCAAGGTCAATTATGTAATTTTTATTTATAAAATGTATTTCTGTGATTTAAGGATATTTTCGGTATATATGGAATCATTCTATGTTTGTGGACCCCGGTCGGTGGACTGTAGTTTGGAGTCCGACCGTGGGATTTTGATTGTGTTGAGCTCGTTTTTCGAAGTGTATTTCTTTGCAGGGTCGGCTCTACTCTTTTGAGTAGAGAGATGTCCGTTTTACAGGGGAGGTTCTGTCGGATTTTCGGTAGAATTCTCGTAAAACGTGATGTCCAGTCGAACCCTAATTCTATTTTCGTATTTTAATACTCTAGATTGAATTCTAGGATTTCTGTTAGGTTTATTCTAATGTCGGTTATTTATTGCTTGTTTAGTTGCGCCGAGACCGAGGGCTAGTGGACCAGGCCCGTCGGACCTGTCTCGTGGAGCGCATTAGGTGAGTTACTATATTATATATATATGCTTAGGATGCATGATTTAGAAAATGCATGTTTTGTTTTGACTGAATATGCATAAATAATGTGATTTATATTCAAGTATATTTTTGGTATATTTTTGGTATATAATAAATTATATACATGTTTTGTTAATAAAATATATTTAAAATGTTTTTAAATATATTTTTAGTTTAATTCATGATTTGATTGGATTTATTTGACATATATATACTCAAAATATACCTGGTTTATGTTCGGTATATTTTCGGTATATATATGGTTTATATTGTTGTTTCATTTACATTCATGCATCATTTATTGTGAATGAATGATTTATATTATTAATGAAGGATATCAATAGAACGTGCTACCTAGTGGGCAGCACTAGGACCGAGTACGTGCCGGTACGCCTATAGCTTTAGGCTATATTACTAACTATTTGTGGATATTGATTTGATTATGATTATTTGATATGTGTGAGATGTGGTTGTGGGTGTGATTGCTGGAGCTCGGTTGACCAAGTGTCTCGGGGCCAATCACACTGGCAGTCAGACTGCTGGAGCTCGGTTGACTTAGTGTCTCGGGGCCAGTCTACTGTCCATATGGATTAAGTGGATATATTTGGAATAAGTGAGCCTGTATGGCTAGAGTGTTGTTTAACACTATTTTCTGAGGTTGCGATATTCTAGGGTTCTATGTGATCCTTCATAAAAGATGATTTTCAAATAAATATATATAAAATGATTTTTCTGCATCTGTATGAATTGCCTGTATATATACATATTAGACATGTATTATTGACTGTATGCATAGCCATTTAGAGTGTATGTGTATATATTATAGTAATTCACTCAGTGAGGTCTGACTCCCCTCCGTTGACTATTTTTCAGGAGAGTCAACTTCCTCAGACCTCAGTAGCAGGTCGATACGCCGGATTTCTTCCGCCCCGGCTTCTTTATGTAAATTGTCTACTTGAGTCTTATTTATTTTATCTAGACACTGCAGTAGTTGTAAATTAAAGTATTGGATTTCATGTACTTTATTTTAAAGGAGATATATATTATGATAAAACTGGATTGTATTAAAAAGATTTTATGTATGGGATGAGATTTTTATTTATATCCAATTGATATGGATAATATTATGATATTATGATTTTTATTTTCCGCTGCATATTATATGATTATTGTTGTTATGGCGTGCTTTATTTTATTTTTAGGCTTGCTACGGGTTCCGGATTCGAAAGAATTCCCGTTCCCTAGCGCCGGTCATGGCCCCTGTTTTGGGTCGTGACAAAGTTGGTATCAGAGCGGAGTTCGTATCAGAGTGGAGTTCTGTGTCAGGGCTTAGTTATGTGAGTTGTGGCCCTAGTTTTTGAGTTGTGTTTTTTGTTGAACTACTGCAGTGTATTAGGTTCGAGTATGTCTTGATGAGTATTCCTTGCTGTAGTTTTCAGTGTTATTCCTCCGTTGTCTGTTTTGTCTGAATCTTTTCGTTTGTCTTTTCAGAATGAGGAGGCGAGCGCGTGTCGCTCCATCGGTCGTTGAGGCCGAGGATGATGAGTCTTTCCAGGATGAGGTTTTACCTCCTGAGCCGCCGGTTAGACGTAGAGGTCGTGGCAGGGGTAGACCTCGAGGAGCGACAGGTCGCCGTAGGCAGAGAGAGTTACAGGATGAGGAGCCTGTTGAGCCTGAGTTTGATGTTCCTGTTCCTCCAGTTGTTCAGCCTGTTCAGCCTGCCTATCAGCAGGGTATGTCTGACCCTGAGGCAGCTTTATTCTATGCCAGAGTTGGCAGGATTGCTTTTGATGGTACTTCTGATCCTTTAGATTTTCTGCATGCGATTGAGACTAGGACTCGGACTGCTCATACCGAGTACCAGCGGATCATGATCGTTGAGTTGTCTGTTGAGGGACCAGCTCTGGATTGGTTCATTCAGATGATCCAGCCTTATATGATGACGATGACCTGGGCTCAGTTTCGAGAGCGATTCATGAGGAGATTTTGTCCAGAGCCTCTTCGTTTGAGTTATCGTCTTCGATTGACCAGTATTTCTCGTGGAGATCGATCTGTAGAGGAGTATACCCGAGAGTTTCTTCGTCTGGGTAGATATGCTGAGGATCTGATGCGAGATCAGTATTTCGCTGTTACTACCTATGTTACTGGTTTGGGTTCAGCTTTTGCTGGTATGCCCACAGCAGGTCTTACTCTGGAGTCTGTGATTGAGCTAGCTAAGGAGATCGAGTTGAGAGAGTTAAAGGAGCTATTGCAAGAGTTGTTGGATAAAGGTTTTATCAGACCTAGTGTTTCCCCTTGGGGTGCACCAGTCTTGTTTGTGAAGAAGAAGGATGGTACCCTGAGACTGTGCATTGACTACAGAGAGTTGAATAAGGTAACAGTGAAGTACAAGTATCCTCTCCCGAGGATAGATGATTTGTTTGATTAGCTACAAGGTGCACAGTTCTTTTCTAAGGTCGACTTGAGGTCGGGTTATCATCAGCTGCGGATCAGTGAAGCTGATATTCCTAAGACAGCTTTCCGCACTAGATATGGCCATTATGAGTTTCTGGTGATGTCTTTTGGTTTGACTAATGCACCAGCAGCTTTTATGGACCTGATGAATAGGGTATTCAGACCGTATGTGGATCAGTTTGTAGTAGTCTTCATTGATGATATACTAGTATATTCGAGGAGTATGGAAGAGCACGTATATCATTTGAGGATTGTACTACAGACACTGAGAGATCATTAGCTTTATGCTAAATTCTCGAAGTGTGATTTCTGGATGGAGAGTGTTTCTTTTCTTGGACACGTAGTGTCTAAAGAAGGTATTCAGGTTGATCCACAGAAGGTTGAAGCAGTATCTGAGTGGCCTAGACCTACTTCAGTTACGGAGATTCGGAGTTTTCTGGGTTTAGCCGGGTATTATAGGCGGTTTGTGCAAGATTTTTCCAGGATTGCAGCCCCTATGACTCGCTTGACTCAGAAGAATGTTAGATTCGAGTGGTCAGAAGCTTGTGAGAACAGTTTTCAGTTGTTGAAGGAGAAGTTGACCACAGCGCCAGTATTAGCTTTGCCTAATAGTGTGGATAAGTTCACAGTTTACTGTGATGCCTCTAGAATTGGTCTTGGTTGTGTGTTGATGCAGAATGGAAGGGTGATAGCCTATGCTTCGAGGCAGTTGAAGAAGCATGAGCAGAACTATCCCACACATGATCTGGAGATGGCTGCAGTGATCTTTGCTTTGAAGATTTGGAGACATTATCTGTACGGGGTGACTTGTGAGATATTTACTGATCACAAGAGCCTTAAGTACATTTTCCAGCAGCGAGATTTGAATTTGAGGCAGAGAAGATGGTTGGAACTGTTGAAGGACTATGATTGCGAGATTCTTTACCATCCGGGTAAAGCTAATGTGGTAGCAGATGCCTTGAGTAGGAAGTCCTCAGGTAGTCTTGCTCACATTGGTGTTGAGAGGAGACCATTGATCCAGGAGTTGCATCTGATGGTGGATCAAGGTCTGATGATGAAGATCAGTAGATCAGGTGGACTGTTAGCTCAGTTTAAAGTATGATTTGTACTGAGGGATAGGATTAAAGCAGCTCAGAGCCGAGATCCTATTCTAGAAGAGCTTGCAGAGAATGTCAGAGCAGGGAAGTTCACTGATTTCACACTTGATGATGATGGTGTGTTGTGGATCCGTGGTAGATTGTGTGTTCCTGATGTGGATGATTTGAGAGAAGAGATTTTAGAGGAAGCACATTCTACAGCCTACAGCGTCATCCAGGTGTTACTAAGATGTACCACAGTATCAGAGATTTATACTGGTGGGATGGATTGAAGAAGGATGTTGCTGATTATGTTGCTAAGTGTTTGACGTGTCAGCAAGTGAAAGCCGAACATCAGAAGCCTTCTGGGAAGCTTCAACCTCTTCCTATTCCCGAGTGGAAGTGGGAAAGGATAGCTATGGATTTTGTGGTCGGTTTACCTCGTTCGAAGGATGGATACGATTCCATCTGGGTGATTGTAGACAGATTAACGAAGTCTGCACATTTCTTGCCTGTGAAAGCTACATATTCAGTTGCTAGATTGGCGAAGTTGTATGTGAACCATATTGTGTGCCTTCATAGAGTACCGGTGTCCATTGTGTCAGATAGAGGTTCGGTGTTTACTTCTCATTTTTGGCAGAAGTTGCAGGAAGCGATGGGCACTAGGTTGGATTTCAGTACTGCTTTTCATCCTCAGACAGATGGTCAGTCTGAGAGGACGATCCAGACACTGGAAGATATGTTGAGGATGTGTGTCTTGGATTTGGGAGGTAGCTGGATGATCATTTGTCGCTTGTTGAGTTTGCATATAATAACAGCTACCATAGCAGTATTGGCATGGCACCATATGAGGCGTTGTATGGAAGGAAGTGTAGATCCCCATTGAGTTGGGATGAGATTGGTAAGAGAGCTTTGACTGGACCAGAGATGGTTCAGGATGCTGCAGAGAAAGTCGTCGTGATCAAGCGCAGATTAGAGACCGCAGTTAGTAGACAGAAGAGTTATGCGGATCCTAGGAGCAGAGATGTGGAGTTTCAGGTTGGAGATTTCGTTTTTCTGAAGGTATCTCCGATGAAGGGTGTAATGAGATTTGGCAGGAAGGGTAAGTTAACACCGAGATACATTGGACCGTTTGAGATTCTGGAGAGAGTTGGCACTGTTGCATATCGGTTGGATTTGCCTCCGAGTATGTCACAGGTGCATCCAGTATTTCATATCTCGATGTTGAGGAAGTATATCTCAGACCCTTCACACGTGTTGCAGCCCGACAGTGTAGAAGTGAGTGAAAATTTGACGTTTGTGGAAGAACCTGTGGCGATCGTTGATTATCAAGTTCGACAGTTGCGATCGAAGCAGATTCCGATGGTCAAGGTTCTGTGGCGTAGCGACAGAGTTGAAGAGCATACGTGGGAGACTGAAGCTGAGATGCGAGCTTCTTACCCGTATCTCTTTCCTTCTTGATCTTTTCTTTTTAGAATTCGGGGACGAATTCTTGTAAGGGGGGAAGACTGTAATATCCCGTGTTTTTAAAATATTTTTACACAGTACCGGGATATGCAGTGTCAATGATTTTTGTATTTTATATGATATTTTTATGAGTTAATATGTATTTTAAACCTATTTTAATTACGGTGTATTATTTTCAGTGTTTTACGTAAAATTTTCCCGGGACTTGCATTTTCGAGGAAATTTTCACGTAAACAATTTATTATTAATTATTTTAGATGTATTTACGGACTTGCATGAACTCATACATATTTTTAAACTATTAAATAAAGCCGGTGTGTGTATATTTATTTAATTAGGGTTTATTAATTCCCTAATATTTTATTAAGTATTTAATTGTTTAAATTGTTATTTAATTAATTATATTTAGTATAAATTATTAAAATATTAATATTTTTATGTGTGTGGTGTATATTTGATGTGTGTAATTTAATATTATTTTAATATATAGTATAATATATTATATATATATAACATATATACATCAAAAATCAAAAAAATTGCAAAATTACCAAATTGCCCCCGACATTTTCTTCTTCTTCTTCTTCTTCTCCTTTCCGCGCCCGACGACCACCACCCACCTCCACCGTCTGCAACTGCCGTTCCTTCACCGTCGGTGTGCCTCTCGGCTTGCCACCGTCGCCTCCAGCCGTTCCCCCGCCGCCAGCAGCCCCCTTTCCCGACGAGTTTGGCCGGAATTAGCTTTAGAGGCCGAAAGTCGAGCTACCGCCGTTTCTCCCTCCTCCGGCCACCGTTTTCGACACCGCCGATCTCTTTCTTCTCCTTGAGCTCCGGTGAGTGTTATTCTAGCTTTGGTTTGAGCTGAAATGATCTAGAATTGCTTAGTTTTCGATTTGTTAATTTCGGTCTATTAGGGTTTTCGATTTTTTTTGAGCTTCGAATTGGATGATTCATGGAAACTTCCTTCACAAATGTTGTTCCTAGTAGCTTAATCTACATGTATGAATTTTTTTAGAATTTTTGGAGATTGTTTGGATTTTTGGGTATTTTTGAATATTTTAATATTATTTTCTAATTTCGGAAATTAATTATTTAAATTATGAAATTGGAGTTTATGGTTTAAATTAGGTGTTGAAATGAATTATAGGAATTTATTTGGAATTTTTATGAATTTCTAAGTATTTATTTTTAATTATTTGAGTTTATGTGAATTTGAGAAAATTAGGTTAAATGTGTTTTTATTTGAATTTAATTGGTTAATTGGGTTTAATTATTAATATTATTGATAAATATGTTGAGAAAATTAATTTTGGGTAATTGTATGATTTTTGGTGAATTTTTGAAGTAATTTAAGTATATTTATATATATAAGGGTATTTTGGTAATTTTACCCTAAATTGTCTAAAAATGTAATTTAATTGGTTTTAATATTTATTTAAGGTATAAAAATGACTTCTACAAAATATTTGGTATTTTTAACTAATTAAAACTATTTTTCGTAAATTATTTTCAATTATATATATAATATACGATTTTTCTAATAAAATGAGTTTTAATCGGTTTTTATAGTGTTTCAAGGTCAATTATGTAATTTTTATTTATAAAATGTATTTCTGTGATTTAAGGATATTTTCGGTATATATGGAATCATTCTATGTTTGTGGACCCCGGTCGGTGGACTGTAGTTTGGAGTCCGACCGTGGGATTTTGATTGTGTTGAGCTCGTTTTTCGAAGTGTATTTCTTTGCAGGGTCGGCTCTACTCTTTTGAGTAGAGAGATGTCCGTTTTACAGGGGAGGTTCTGCCGGATTTTCGGTAGAATTCTCGTAAAACGTGATGTCCAGTCGAACCCTAATTCTATTTTCGTATTTTAATACTCTAGATTGAATTCTAGGATTTCTGTTAGGTTTATTCTAATGTCGGTTATTTATTGCTTGTTTAGTTGCGCCGAGACCGAGGGCTAGTGGACCAGGCCCGTCGGACCTGTCTCGTGGAGCGCATTAGGTGAGTTACTATATTATATATATATGCTTAGGATGCATGATTTAGAAAATGCATGTTTTGTTTTGACTGAATATGCAATAATAATGTGATTTATATTCAAGTATATTTTTGGTATATTTTTGGTATATAATAAATTATATACATGTTTTGTTAATAAAATATATTTAAAATGTTTTTAATATATTTTTAGTTTAATTCATGATTTGATTGGATTTATTTGACATATATATACTCAAAATATACCTGGTTTATGTTCGGTATATTTTCGGTATATATATGGTTTATATTGTTGTTTCATTTACATTCATGCATCATTTATTGTGAATGAATGATTTATATTATTAATTAAGGATATCAATAGAACGTGCTACCTAGTGGGCAGCACTAGGACCGAGTACGTACCGGTACGCCTATAGCTTTAGGCTATATTACTAACTATTTGTGGATATTGATTTGATTATGATTATTTGATATGTGTGAGATGTGGTTGTGGGTGTGATTGCTGGAGCTCGGTTGACCAAGTGTCTCGGGGCCAATCACACTGGCAGTCAGACTGCTGGAGCTCGGTTGACTTAGTGTCTCGGGGCCAGTCTACTGTCCATATGGATTAAGTGGATATATTTGGAATAAGTGAGCCTGTATGGCTAGAGTGTTGTTTAACACTATTTTCTGAGGTTGCGATATTCTAGGGTTCTATGTGATCCTTCATAAAAGATGATTTTCAAATAAATATATATAAAATGATTTTTCTGCATCTGTATGAATTGCCTGTATATATACATATTAGACATGTATTATTGACTGTATGCATAGCCATTTAGAGTGTATGTGTATATATTATAGTAATTCACTCAGTGAGGTCTGACTCCCCTCCGTTGACTATTTTTCAGGAGAGTCAACTTCCTCAGACCTCAGTAGCAGGTCGATACGCCGGATTTCTTCCGCCCCGGCTTCTTTATGTAAATTATCTACTTGAGTCTTATTTATTTTATCTAGACACTGCAGTAGTTGTAAATTAAAGTATTGGATTTCATGTACTTTATTTTAAAGGAGATATATATTATGATAAAACTGGATTGTATTAAAAAGATTTTATGTATGGGATGAGATTTTTATTTATATCCAATTGATATGGATAATATTATGATATTATGATTTTTATTTTCCGCTGCATATTATATGATTATTGTTGTTATGGCGTGCTTTATTTTATTTTTAGGCTTGCTACGGGTTCCGGATTCGAAAGAATTCCCGTTCCCTAGCGCCGGTCATGGCCCCTGTTTTGGGTCGTGACAAAGTTGGTATCAGAGCGGAGTTCGTATCAGAGTGGAGTTCTGTGTCAGGGCTTAGTTATGTGAGTTGTGGCCCTAGTTTTTGAGTGTGTTTTTTGTTGAACTACTGCAGTGTATTAGGTTCGAGTATGTCTTGATGAGTATTCCTTGCTGTAGTTTTCAGTGTTATTCCTCCGTTGTCTGTTTTGTCTGAATCTTTTCGTTTGTCTTTTCAGAATGAGGAGGCGAGCGCGTGTCGCTCCATCGGTCGTTGAGGCCGAGGATGATGAGTCTTTCCAGGATGAGGTTTACCTCCTGAGCCGCCGGTTAGACGTAGAGGTCGTGGCAGGGGTAGACCTCGAGGAGCGACAGGTCGCCGTAGGCAGAGAGAGTTACAGGATGAGGAGCCTGTTGAGCCTGAGTTTGATGTTCCTGTTCCTCCAGTTGTTCAGCCTGTTCAGCCTGCCTATCAGCAGGGTATGTCTGACCCTGAGGCAGCTTTATTCTATGCCAGAGTTGGCAGGATTGCTTTTGATGGTACTTCTGATCCTTTAGATTTTCTGCATGCGATTGAGACTAGGACTCGGACTGCTCATACCGAGTACCAGCGGATCATGATCGTTGAGTTGTCTGTTGAGGGACCAGCTCTGGATTGGTTCATTCAGATGATCCAGCCTTATATGATGACGATGACCTGGGCTCAGTTTCGAGAGCGATTCATGAGGAGATTTTGTCCAGAGCCTCTTCGTTTGAGTTATCGTCTTCGATTGACCAGTATTTCTCGTGGAGATCGATCTGTAGAGGAGTATACCCGAGAGTTTCTTCGTCTGGGTAGATATGCTGAGGATCTGATGCGAGATCAGTATTTCGCTGTTACTACCTATGTTACTGGTTTGGGTTCAGCTTTTGCTGGTATGCCCACAGCAGGTCTTACTCTGGAGTCTGTGATTGAGCTAGCTAAGGAGATCGAGTTGAGAGAGTTAAAGGAGCTATTGCAAGAGTTGTTGGATAAAGGTTTTATCAGACCTAGTGTTTCCCCTTGGGGTGCACCAGTCTTGTTTGTGAAGAAGAAGGATGGTACCCTGAGACTGTGCATTGACTACAGAGAGTTGAATAAGGTAACAGTGAAGTACAAGTATCCTCTCCCGAGGATAGATGATTTGTTTGATTAGCTACAAGGTGCACAGTTCTTTTCTAAGGTCGACTTGAGGTCGGGTTATCATCAGCTGCGGATCAGTGAAGCTGATATTCCTAAGACAGCTTTCCGCACTAGATATGGCCATTATGAGTTTCTGGTGATGTCTTTTGGTTTGACTAATGCACCAGCAGCTTTTATGGACCTGATGAATAGGGTATTCAGACCGTATGTGGATCAGTTTGTAGTAGTCTTCATTGATGATATACTAGTATATTCGAGGAGTATGGAAGAGCACGTATATCATTTGAGGATTGTACTACAGACACTGAGAGATCATTAGCTTTATGCTAAATTCTCGAAGTGTGATTTCTGGATGGAGAGTGTTCTTTTCTTGGACACGTAGTGTCTAAAGAAGGTATCAGGTTGATCCACAGAAGGTTGAAGCAGTATCTGAGTGGCCTAGACCTACTTCAGTTACGGAGATCGGAGTTTTCTGGGTTTAGCCGGGTATTATAGGCGGTTTGTGCAAGATTTTTCCAGGATTGCAGCCCCTATGACTCGCTTGACTCAGAAGAATGTTAGATTCGAGTGGTCAGAAGCTTGTGAGAACAGTTTTCAGTTGTTGAAGGAGAAGTTGACCACAGCGCCAGTATTAGCTTTGCCTAATAGTGTGGATAAGTTCACAGTTTACTGTGATGCCTCTAGAATTGGTCTTGGTTGTGTGTTGATGCAGAATGGAAGGGTGATAGCCTATGCTTCGAGGCAGTTGAAGAAGCATGAGCAGAACTATCCCACACATGATCTGGAGATGGCTGCAGTGATCTTTGCTTTGAAGATTTGGAGACATTATCTGTACGGGGTGACTTGTGAGATATTTACTGATCACAAGAGCCTTAAGTACATTTTCCAGCAGCGAGATTTGAATTTGAGGCAGAGAAGATGGTTGGAACTGTTGAAGGACTATGATTGCGAGATTCTTTACCATCCGGGTAAAGCTA